>JABUQX010087241.1:27500-44038 GCA_015478945.1 Trachelipus rathkii
AGCTCTAGAGTGCTGGTATAGAAATAGTAAATGTAATGTAAAAACATAATATGAAAATGAGGAATGGTTCTGGGTAGGAACAGAGTTAAACAAAAGGAAGCTGTCCACCAATTTGTTGCATTACTGGATATAGTAAAGAAGTGAGAGGATATTTGAGGTGGAGAGGTGATATTTTGGCATATGCCGATGACTTGTAGCGTGCTAAGACGAAGAGGGAGACAAGGTTGAGAGGTAGTGATATGGTTTGCGAATAGACTTAGAGAGACCAGTTTTGATTATGGACACAGAAAGAACTAAGATCATGGTGGTTAGTATAGATAAGAAGGAAGGAAAGCTGAGAATAGGGTGGAGGATGAGATAAAAGATGGTGGAGAAATGTGGTATTATTTGAGTGGAGTATTTGGAAGGGAGGAAATGTACAAGAGATCACAAGTAGGATAGCTCAGTATGGGGGAGTTGTAGGTGTACCCCATACTGAAAGATGCTTTATATGGTACCGAGGAGAAAAGGTGATGTTGAAGGTGTGTTATGACCGATATTACTAAATGGGGCAGATACTTGGAGTACGACCACAAGAGAAGGATAGCAAAGAATACAGTACGCTGAGATGTACATTTTGAGAGCAGGGAAAGACTGAAGAGATAGACAAGAGGGAACGAAAAAATAAGAGAGAAGGTTTGAGTGAAAGCTATATTAAATAAGATGAATCCAGCCTTATTGAGGTGGTATGGTGACACCTGGAGGGATGCAAAGAGGAGGAGAGTGACAAAGAAAAGATGGGGGTGGAGCCGGGAAAGAGACCAAGGGAGAACTAGGAAAGTGGGAGAGCTCGGTGGAAGACTCATTGAGAAGACATGGATTGCCGTCGATGCAGGAGCTGAGGGAAGATGGAGTTTTGGAAGATAGAGGAAGATTCAGAAGAGTGCTGGCCCCGCTGACAGGGTCTTGACCCCCTGGAAGTGGTTGTAAGTTCCTAAGTTGTAAATTACAATGACCTTTAATATGGGGAAATATAAGTTATAAAGTAGTATGAATATTTGAATAAATAATCAAATAAATAAATAAATAAATAGCAAATGAGAACAAAATATTTTTCCTCTTGTATAATATTAAATTTCTTGGAATATTTGATTAGTGGGCCACCATCAAGCTCAAAACAATATCATTCTAGCACACACACCTGACAAATATATATGAATGCTTTCTAGAGTTTCTTTTTCATGGCTGAATTAATTATTTCTGTAAAATGAGGTTTATGACAAAAAAAAAAAATGAGTAAAAATTCTCAGCACGTTTTGGTATATAATTCGTAGATGCAAGTTGGTTGTTCAAATGAAGCAAGATTTAATATATATATATATATATATATATATATATATAAAAATATTTATTTCATTTACTTTTGTATTTGTACACATCTATATATATATATATATATATATATATATATATATATATATATATATATATATGTTAATACTCTTCTCTCTTTCTACTATATATGTTAAACTTTTCATTTACTGGCACACATCTATATGTAAACTAAACAAACCAGCAGACTCTACACAAATATCATTGGCAGTGTTTAGATTCTGATAAAATAACTAAGAAAAAACAATACTATAGAGTACTAATGAACAGGTGGTGAGAGAGCCTGAATCACTTCTGACGAATGTTATTTCTACTGTCATATTGATGGAAAAATTCATAAAAAACAAACATATGTCTTACCTATAAATGCCTCTAAAAACTGTGATAACCCGGAGTAAGTATATAGGTTACCATTAATGATGACAATATCTATATTCATTATTTTATTTTACATTTCTTCGAAGTAATTCTCTAAACCAAAAAAATTGAACATTTTAATGTTTTGAATGATCATTTAAATATCCTCTCAACCATGTGTTTTTGAAAAAATTTTGAATCAGTTTATTGATATGAATTTATTACTAGTTTACTTTACAATAATAGCGCTTGTATAAATCATTTTTCCAACATCTTAAAATAAGTTCCATCCACGAATTTAATATAATACACTCACATAATTCAATAATTAAAAATAATTAATGCTACGAAATAAATAGTAATTAAAAGATAATTAATACTACGAAAATATCTATAAATTCTATAACAAAATTATAAAAATTTAACGAAAATTCGCTCAGACAACTTAAAATACTTTCGGAAATGTTAAGAACTTATATTTATAGCAATTTTCTCAAGATATATAAATAAGGACATAAATCTCGAACATGTGTGTATAAATATATGCACATTCACTTGCAAAGTCTTTACAAGTACGTTCATGTAAACCCACAATTTCCTACCTCAAAAAATTATTTTATTCTAGTGAGTCTTTTCCTTTTATTTCCATTTCGTTCAAAACTTTTGTTTTTCGAAGAAAAATGAAAATTTTAATCCATTGTTTTTATATCTTCTGAAAACAAATTAAATTATAAGTCAGTCAAGGGAATATAAATTAGAAACTTTAAAAATATAAAATTAAATTAAATATGAATTATATGAAAGGAGTTTTTATATATTTTCATGTATAATATAGGGCTCAGGTTTACATATATCCGTATACTTAATACATAACCGAGTGCCTTTAAATTGGCCTAAATGTATATACTATGTAGGTATACCTTTAAACCGTGGGTAAGTAAAACGCTGTAATGCTATGATGTGAGCCTATCAGCTGGTACACGAAAACAAAGAATCAATACAAAACAACATGCTCATGCAAATCCACAAGCAACCAAAGAGCTTGATAATACATTACTTATTACACAATTAGTTACAAAAAACAATAAAAAACAAAAAAATAACTATTAACGTATATAACTAATGACTAACTCAACATAACAGGTTTAATAATTTATGATATAGTAACTTGCATTAACGCTTAATAATTAAAGTAAACTAAAAACCGGACAAGATTTGCTAGATAAAATATACTAATGATATTACAGAACCATCCACGATTCCTATTACCAGTCTTTTCTTAGATACTGCAATATGTTGCGACTCAAGCAACATTACTGTGCAGAACCATCTCAAAATTTAACCAGCCTATTTTAAGAATGAATGCGTTCTTATAGTCAAGATGACTGGCATTCATTCTGATTTTTACTGATATTATGCCAATCCATGGTTCATATATTTACCGTAGCCGTATTCGTACTAATCTATGAATGAAATTTATTGGTCTCACGTATTATCAAATGGTGTAATTTTTGTAGACTTAGTATTTATAGTCCCACTAAGAATTAGCTTTCTACATGAAAAAATTCATAATCTGGCCTTCAGCTTCCTCTAATTGCTCTTACACCTCAAAAAACCCAGAAATCATGCCATAGTGTATATCTCTCTTAGCATACTCTAAGTCTTTTCTTTTAAAGTAGCGAGGGCCAAACTTGCTTCGCATTAATAACTCTAGAATACTGGCCTAATAGCTATTATTTAGACAGTTTACTTATAACTTTCTTGCTCTTGTAAATACAAAGATTGTGAATTGCGTTTAATTATATCCTATTGCCATATTTAGGAGCTTAAATACATTGTTTCAAAAACTGATTTAACTACTTTCAATTACTGCTATAACTTACACTCAAATCTTTTCCTTAATCCACAGAATCAAGCCAAGTCACTTAATGATTTTGAGGTTGTAATTATTTATTTTTGAGTTTGGTGGGATGAAGTCAAATACTAGCATGAAATACTAAGAGAATTATTATCATAGTTTAAACAAAAAAGATGATACTTTGTGGAAAGATACAAGTTAGTATCAAGCTCCCCTTAAAATTTTTTATGTACTGTATTCAGTCACACCAATATATTCACCAAAATGCAAAAGAGCAGCGGACCAAGAGTTGGTGAGATTTATGTAAATGAAAAATAAGGTTACTTGGTTTACTGTTGGGGTAAGGGCTCTGTGTAAACCTAAACAGTCTCCTTCAACCCAAACCTTTTCAGTATAAAGTAATAGTGAATACAATAACTTTATAATAATAATGGTATCAATAATTGCTTTAGTATATTTATTCATAATATTATAATGTACCCTAAATCAACATTTAACATGTAAAATCTTTTTAATTTTATTAATTGAGTAAAATTAACATTTAACTGTGTAGAAGCTTTGTAATGAAATTAACAACTTCTATTTATTACTATATAGAATGCATGCTTTACTTATTTAGTACAAGAAATGGCATGGCTCTCGCTCTTCTTAATTTTTATTATTATGTTGACCCTTTGGTCACAAACTAGTCCTTTATGTAGTAGTCTAAATTAATACATATGAAGAAAAATTTATTGGTCCTAATTGTATTATCATTGAGCTGTAAATATTAATGTAACTTGTATCATGTCCCATCTGAGAAAATAGCCTTTCTACAGAAACATTCCTAACTCTTTAGCCTCTCCTCATAGCTCTTAGCCTCAAACGCGAAATCTCTTGTTTGTCCTCGTTAGCATCGCCTTAGTGCATTTCTATTAAGTCTTTCTTTTTTAAAATAATGGGAGCCCAACTTGTGCATCATATCTATTACTGCCTATAAAGTAGTATTATATAATTTATTATATTCTTGCTCTTGTAAACAAATTGGGACTATGACTATAATTTATTAGCTTATGATTTACTAGCTTCCAAACAACTGATAAGCTTAATTTTCAAATTACTAAGCTTATATCACATCTTACATCTTTTCTTGGTCCACAGAGTTAAGCCAAATATTCATATTTGTATTAAAACTTTTTTATTTGAGTAAGCCTGGCTTATAATCACACCTATTTTACTATTAAAATTCATTTTTCCCACTATCTGACCAGCAAGAAGTTTTCAAGAATCCAATTTTTGAATTTTAGATTACATCTATCAATATTCTAATTGATGGTGGCCATCTTTGGTAATCATCTGTAATAGAAACTTACTATTACAGTCTGGTTCTAAATTCATTTATATATATAATGAGGAACACAGTGGCCAACATGAAACCCTAGTGGACAAATCTTCACTATTTCCATGATGATTTATTGCCATTAAGTTGTACACACTGATTTTCTATTGCGCCACTCTTTAAATCAATCATGTGACACTCACCTATTACCACATTTGCATAACTTCCTTCATACAGCTTGATGTGGGGAACCTTATCAAAATTTGCTAAGTCTAAAATATACAAATAATAAACTGAACTCCCTGTAATGAGCAGTCAGTAAATTGTTTCCATAATTCATAAAGGTTTGTCCTGACATGACTAACTTTTTCTGAACATGCGGGAGTCTATTACAATTCCATTTGATTACTCCTTCTAAAATGATTTCTCTTATAAGTGACTTTCATTAACTTTTCCAGAACCTTTACCACGATTTACAGAGATGTTAAGCTAACTGGCTAATAATTTCCAAATCTTACTTACTACCTTTCTTATAAATAGGCTCAATACATCATATGCTGTTTTCCAGTCATCTGGTACGTCGGGCGGGTCCAGGCCGCTCTTTTAAGGAGGGTGATTCGATCACTGATCTCATAAAAGATAAAAAATATACTAAAAATAAAAAAAAAAAAAATATTGCTATATTAATACCATGCGGTAGTACTACAATTTTTATTTTTAGATTATTTTCAAAACTATAAGTTTTCATATTATTTAAAATGTTAGAATTAGGTTACAAAAATGTGCCTTCAATGATTTTCAGTCTTTGTAATAAATGTTAGTTTTTTTAACCGTTATAAAATGAAAAAGTCTGATCGATTTTATTATTTTTTAGTGTGTATCACTTTCATGTGTTTTAAACTGGCAAAGTAATTTTTGATACCAAACAGTATAGTGCAAAATCAGCGGGTTTCCTAATTTGGTCGATTCATCCCCGTCGTAAATTGATGGATGGGGTTTATTGGGGGGGGGGGGGGGCTGTTTCACCCGGCTTTTGTCGTTATTCTTATTTGATTATTATCATTTTTATTACGTATAATTAATTTAATATAATAAAGGTTACTTGTATTAAGTGAAATAAAATTTAAAAATGAAATTTTATAAAAAAAGAATTCAAAAAAGTGTCAAATTTTTGAGCGGAAGAGGGGTGAATCGGACCACTATTATTTGTTATTCTTTATTTTATTTATCATTATTGAATTTTTAATTACTTATTAAACGAATTTTAATATGATAAATTTTATTATAATAATTAAAATTAAAATATAAATTGAATTTTACTAAAGAAGAATTTAAAAAGATGGTCCGAGTCACCCTCAATGGTGCCGCTTCAACCACTCAAGTGTCGGGTGCTGACGTTATTCAAACTTATAAACTTATTATTATTTACAATTAATTTATGATCTTATATCCTGTCTGCTTATGACCGACTATAGGGCTTGATTTTCAAAAAAATTGAAAAATTCCCAAAAAGTGATTAGGGGATAGTTCGGAGAGACAGTTATGTGAAGGTGGTCCGAGTCACCGCCGAACGCTACTGCGCGAGCTCACCAATGTTTGATGATCTTAAAAATCAATACAACGTGCCTTTGCAGCTGGTATATCCTCATTTTCCAGAAATTCTAAGAACATATAGTACATCAGGCTGGCAGAGCTTTTCAGGCTTGGATTAATAGATGAAATCATAATAAAGTTTATTGTTTTACATTCAAATAAGTAAAGTTATTCTGTTTTTAACATGCATAGCAGAACTATTAGTCTCCAAACTATTTAATCTTTCCTCAGTAAACTGAAGCAAAATCAAGCTTGAAATGGTTGACCAACACGTTATATGAAAACATCAGCTAAAATTTTAAGTAGCGAATTTTAATTGGGACATTATCCTTTCTTTACGTTTAAATTTATAAAAGAATAAAAAGATTTTCCGGTATCTTATTATATTAACTTGCTAAATTAATTACTGCCTCTCTCTTTGCTGCCGCTATGAGACTAGGTTAAGTTCATATTTATTTTTTACTATATTATCTTTTACCTAATAATCTTCCCTATTACTGACGTACTTGATAAATTTTAAAACATCTACGCTTTTCAATTAATTTTCTTTTATCATATCTATTCTTTGGTATAATAATCAGCTCTTTTTTTATTTTCTAAGGCTATGAGCACTGTTGTGTAAAAACAGTTATGCATAACTCCGAACATGCTATTATATACTATATTTAATATAATATATAATAGTATATATAATTATTATTATATATATATGGGTATATATATATATAAATATATATTATTATTATAACGTATATTATATAGTATATATTATGTATCACGGTATTTACTACTACTATATATAACATTATATACTATATATATATATATATATATATATACAAATAATTATAAAAATTTATAACTTTAGGGGGGGAAATTTTATTTATGCTGGGAAAATTAAATGGTAATAGTAGTGCAGAGGGGTGTCATGACTGTATCACCGATATTTTATAAATATACTATTTTTAAAAACATAATAATTAAGATTAATGAAAACAAAAATCATTGCTCTCTATAGGGAGAAAAGTAACAGCCTCTCAAAGTTGTTAAAAATCTGATTAGATTTTCTTATAAATAAAAAAAAAAAATTTAAAAATCACAGGATACTCTAAAAAAAATAATAATGAAGCTTAAAAAAAAAAAAAAAATGATTATAAGTCAAAATGTATTCTAGCCTCTCAAAGTTTAAAATTCCCATAGGCTTTCTTAGGCTATAAAAAAAAAATTAGTCGGCCTCATGCACATTTTAGGGCCATCTAGTTCCAGGTATGATAGATTTGTTAATCTCTTTTAATTTTAATTATTTTCTGTGTATACCTAACAAAATTTACCATAACCTGAACTAGAGGGCCTGAAATGAGACCTAACGATTGGTCAAAAATAAAAAGTCTATTAGAGTTTTAACAATTTTGAGAGGCTGTAACTTTTATTCCTCAAAAGAGCGACGATTTTCGTTTTCATTATTATTTTTTATAAAAATCGAGGGTGACAAACCTCTGCACAACTATTACAAATTAAATTGCTTTTGCGAGTTGGGACAACCTGATCAGTCTGTTAGTACCTAAAGATTGTGATCTATTTCAACACAAAGTTCAATTCAATAGGGTAGAACATGTTTGTTATTATGTGTGTGAATAAACATTCGTAATAACACATTTTGTGTTTTGTTTAAGCTTCATAAAAATCGATGATGAGGTTATCGCTCACAATTACCAAGTTTCCCATATGTCAACTTAGGTTGCTTAGTTTCAGAGAATGAGTTAATTATCCGAGAATGGTTATGAAAAACCGCCGTAGTATTTTTTTTTTTTTTCAAAAACTAGAACAGCAGTAATAAATTGTTGAACTGTTAAAAAAATAATAATAGTCGAATCATCATACCAATAAAGGATCTAGTATATAAGTGATTGAAGACAAACCGAAGCTGTTGTCAAAGCGGTCAAACTCTAACAAAATGAACATGAGAGAAAGAATTAAGGTTTCATTGTTGGCCAACACTCTCATACGTCCTACTCCCTATAGTCACAGTATAAACTATGGTATAGTCTATAGTCTATACAATAGATATGATTCTCAAACATTTTGACTTCGTGATGTAATGTTGGTTAAATAAAAAATTTATTGTTTCGCATGAACATTTTAAAAAACTTATTTTATAATTTAAATTTATAATTTATTTTTACCTCGGATGCATGCAAACTCAGCTATAACAACAAAAGTGGTTCACACTGGTACAACAGAACAGAGACATACGTCGTAAGATCTGTGTATAAATTATCATGGTGTGCTCTCTCCTATCGATCAGAATCGTTCTACATCCCGAGGTGGCAATTCGACTTGTGGATATCGTCTGCTTTCGCTGTGAACAGAAGTTATCTTAAGATTTAAGTCAATCACTTTTATTAGATGCTGTGCACAAATAAAAACGAAACGCAGAATTTATTTTATAATTTAAATCTATAACATACGTCTATAATTGATATTTACCTCGATTGCATGTAAACTCTGTTACAGCAACAGAAATGGTTCACACTGGTTCTAGCTTTTTATATTTAATCTATAAAACAAATAAAATTTTGAATTTATGGAAAGAAAAAATTTATTTAAAAACTTGACCACCCGCTCATTAATATACGTACTCGGTAACATCAAGCAGAGTTTGGTCTCTCACAAGCTTAGAAATATATACAGTGTAAATGTAGTCTTCTGACAATATAGAGATATAATATATTCACCCGAACTGATTTTCCATCACAATTTACAAGCTATAATAATACCATTCCTGAGTTATTAATCTTCATTATATTAATTGAAGATTTTGTCATTTCAACTCATTCTTCTTTTAGAGCTGTTTTCTTGGAATGGATTTGAATATTTCTCAGTATATTCGCAAAACAGATATTTTATCTTCATGGTCCTGACATAATTTTATAACAAAAAATAGGTAAAATGAATTTCTTTAAAGGAATGAAAATAAATAGTCCATGCTATTTGGATAATGAAAGGAAATTTATTAAGAACATGTTTAGATCATTGTACTTACCGAATAAGCTATAAATAAAGCTTTATCATAAAACAGAAAAAACATTATACGTCATTCGAGATTTAATGAACATTCCAAAACCATTATACAAACGAACAAGAATAATGGTTATTCCTCTTCATTTCGAAAGAATCTGAAAGTAAAATTTGAGCCAAGGGCACAAAAGAAACAGGAATTACGGTTTAGGTGTTAACTTAGGATATACTCAGTTACGGTTTAAGTATATGATATATAATATATATATATACTCACTACATATATATATATATCGTTTATATATATATATATAATAATATATATAACTTTTAATATATAGTATATATATATATAATACTATATTATATATATAATTTATTTTATATATATATATATATAATTTATTATATTAATATATATATATATATATATAATTAATAATATATTATATATATGATATATATATATAACTATATACTATACTATAGTATAGTATCTATATATATTATTATATACTATTCCTATATATATATATATATTATATCTGTATATATATATATAATATTATATATATAAACTATTACAATCCTTACAAGGAATCTTGTTTTTAATTATAATCACTATACTATATAAGATTAATATATATATTTATTTATATAAATATATATTATCATAGATAGTATATATATAGTATATATATATATATATATATATATATATGGCTATATATATACCGTATATATTTTAATATATATATTACATATATTGATTATTACTTTATACTATTAATATAATTATTAATTATATTAATATAATAATAACTACCTAAATTATTTATATCATATAAATATTATAATATATATATATTATATAGATATTATTATATATATATATATATATATTATATGATGGTATATATAATATATATATTATATAGTATATATTTATATATATATATATATATTATTATATATATATATATTATATATTATACTATATTATAATTATATAATATAATTTATCTATTATATACCCCTCATACCTAGAATTTTACTATATCTTCTTTATATCTTTTTTATTTTAGCTCTCCATTTTCCTGAAAGTTCATGTTTTTTTAGGCTTATAAGTTTTTCCCCTTTAGTTTTTTCTTTTCATTTGAAAATCCGCGCCTCTTAATATTGACGATATAAATTACTGCTCATATATATATAATATATATATTATATATTATATATAATATATATTATATACTATATATATATATAATATATTAATATATATATATATTATATATATATAATTTTATTATATATATTATATATATAGTTAAAATATATATTATAATATATCATACTATATATATACTAAGCACGCTGGTGCATCCAGTTAAGCTCAAGCCAATTTTTTTGAAAAAAAAATTTTTTGATATTTTTTTTTTGCTATTCTTTCTAGTTATATATATAAATTATATACACATTTCTCGAAGGTCTTTTCCAATAATAATAATAATTTGAAGTTAAAAATCAAAGAATTATCTAAAATTTGTTAAAGTTTTTATCACTCAAAAAATGTTGACAAGGGTAGGAAAAGCCTTATAAAAAATTCAATAGATTATACATATACTTGTTGTTTCTACATATATCCTTTTAAGCACCATAAAAATTATTAGAATTAATATTTAAGAGATAAATCAATTAAAGATGCATTATCTATGGAATTTATATTTTATTGGCCCATCATTTATTTCTTAATAACCATTTTCGCCCACTTAGGCATGCTTTAACAAGATTTTTCAAGTAGGAGGACATTCTGGCCGTTTTATTGCAAGACAACTAATTAAGTAAAAGTACTATAAATCGGATATTACGAAGATATAAATTAACAAGAAAAATTACTTATAATGTCAGTTCAGGAAGACCCAGAAGTCATGCAATCTCGCAAGATCGACTATTTGACAGGAAAGCTCTTTTAAAATAAGACATTTACAACCTTATCATTCTTAAAGAATTGAACTGCAAGTGGTTGTAGAGTATTCTACAAGCAAAGTAGGAAGAAGACTCTTAGAAATGGTCTAAGAGGATGTAAAGCAAAGAAAAAAACCTCTCGTAAGAAAAACAACGAAGAGAAGAATTGTTTGGGCAAAGGAACATCGTCCTGTGCAGAGAGAACATTGGTCTTATAGGTCATATTTTAGTGTATGATATCCTTTCTGTATAAAGTCATCAGGTAGTATGTTCGACGTCGGTAAGGGGAGAATATAACAAATTGTAATTTTAAAGTGAGAGGAAGCATCCAATTTCAGTTATGGTATGGGGATGCAATGTCAGCATCACAGTTGGAAGATGCATGTCATGGAGAAATGATGAACATGATCATAATTAACAGGTTTTAACAAAAATGTTCTCGTGCCAAAGAATGTTTGGAGAAGAAGATTTCTTATTCAGATGATATGGGCCGTGTCGAGATGGAAAAAGGTCCTTAGAGTGGTTAGAGAACAATCTGCACATGGATATGGCCAGCTAGATTTCAGATTGCAAATCTATAGAAATTTCTGGTTCAAATGTGGTCATTTCTAAAACAAACCTGTCAATACAACAAAAATATATTTCCTCAATTTTTAGAGCATTGGTTTCATATATGTAAGATGAAAAATTCTATGAAAATTATTGTTAAAAGCATGCCACTAAGATGGTGCGATATTTCGGTTATCTAGAAATCAAAGGATAGGCAATAAATATAAAGCATTGTTTTTTTTAAAATTGCCGTCTTAATTTAATTTATTTAATGTTTAAATATTAATTATAATAATCTTTTTATGATGCTTAAGGTTATGTATAGTGGACAAAAAAGGTCGCTTTAAATGTACATATTTTGATGTGATTTTTTTAGGGATGGGTGGGATGGTACATAACTTCAATTAAAGTTTAATTTGGCTGACTGTATTTTTTCAATAATTCATTGATTTGTTCAAAACATTAAAAGCTAAGGAAGACTTCAAATGGTATATAATTTATATATATAACTTATAAAAAAAGCAAAAAAAATGATGCAAAATAAATTTTTTGGCTCTGACTACTTAAACACGAGCGCTGTATATATATAGCTTAATATTATATACTATATATAATATATATATATTATAATATAATAGTATTATTATATTATATTATATATAATAAATATTATATATATATAAATATATATATATATATATCATATGGTATATAAATGGCAAGAGTTTCGGCAATTTAACTAGAAAACTATAACAGCTAAACACGAAAATAATATCATTTTAATTATCAGGAGACATTTTTACCCTGGAATTAAAAAAAATAAAAAAATAACGCTTTTTAAGAAATTAAAATTGTTTAAATGTTGAAAAAATTAAGTTTTTTGAGATTTGAAAGATGCTGCTTACTCCGCTGAGACACGCAAAGGATGCAGATGTTTTTGAATTTTTTTTTAAAACTAACGAATGCCCAAGGATAGACCAAGAACGAATGGGATAGAGTCAGGGGTTTCTTGGCCTACCCGGTGGACGAGGGGGGACTTCGTCCCTCCCTCTGTCCGCTCCGTGGCTCGACCCTAAAAAGGATTTTATACAAGAAAATAAGTAGTTTTTCTCCAAGAGCGGTAAAATAAAATGGGGTTAGTTTGGCACCTTTTGCTTTCAAGAAGTAATGCAGGGTTTCAAGGTCAATCAAGCGTACAATGACAGAAACAATGCTTTTACAATATTTAAAAGAATTATTTTATATAAATTATAGAATAAATATAATTTTTTTAAAGTTTCTTCGATGGAAAATTACTTGCTGATCAAATGTTTTATTTATTTTCCTGTAGATGTTATAGTTTTCTAGTTACATGCCGAACTCTTCGGATGCTGCCTATATTAATTAATTATAATATCTATATATATATTATATATATAGTAGGCTATATTTTACTGGACGTTACTATTATTACTGATATATATATAATAATATACTATTTATATATATATTATATATTTTATTTTAATAACAATCGTATTTATAACCTAAGTATTATATATATAATATATATATATATATATATATTTATTCCTTTTCCTTATGGCAGCCAGGCATTCAAAAGAAAATTTTAAATAAATATTTGATGCACTTTAGGGTTTCAAATCTACAGCCAAATCTTGGTGGTCGGCGAAAAAAAAATTTAAGCAGTGTCAGTGCCCAGTGGGAGAAAAAGATGTAAAGGCGTTTTCGATTTTGCACATTTGCTAACGAAACTTAGGAAAATGCTAAAGTTGCATTCCATTTTGTAAATTTAAGTCTACATATTTTTTTGTGGATTGATTTACGTAATGAGTAATTTCTAATTCTGTAAAGGTTGAGTATTTCCGTGCTTACCGAATTTAAGGAGTTTTCTAAATATTTGTAAACAATCGTTCGATTATGCCCGAAATTCGTGCTAAAATGGATTGCATTCTTATGAGCTTAGCAAAATGCCAAAAAATGGAAAACGGCTTAAATAGGGTTGGCGAAGGCAAAATATATATAGCCGTTTTCCATTTTGCATTTGTGCTAACGCTCGATAAGGAATGCTAACGCTCCAGTTTTAGCACGAATTTCGGGCATAATCCAACGATTGTTTACAAATATTTATTGATTTAAGACCCTGTTCTGAGAAGCACGTGGTTTTGGAATTTTAAAACAAAATAAAAAAAACATAACACTTAAATGGTTTTTAATTGATCAACTATATGTGATGGAGTTTATCGATTGTGGAAGAGATTAGATTTAAATTAATTTCATGAATGAAACATTACATTAATAACGACTAAATACGCCCCGCCATCTTCTTAGTTTGTGTTACAATTGTGATCGTTAGATTTTCCTTAAAAAGCGCGGTCTTCGATTTGCACTTTGCTAAGACATTTAGGAAATTCTAGTTGCCCGTTTTCAAATCCTTATTGTTGTGTTCAATATATTAGATCAGAACTATTAGAATTAAAATGCTCAACCAAAAGTTATAGGAATTTCTTAAAATTTGTAGGTTGTTATTTCCGTGCATTACGAATTTAAGGAATAATGCTAAACGACAAATGTAAACAACAAGATAGGCGGCCGTTAAGTAGTTCGTTGATTTGATGAATGTTACATATAATGAAAATTAGTTAATCTAATTCTTCCTTCCATCAGATAAAAGACCATGTAAAGTAGTATCAATATTTGTAATAAAAAACCCATTTGTTATTTTTTTTTATTCTGTTTGTAGTAAAAAGGAATACTATACGCTGAAATAAAAAATTTTTAACAATCGTTCTCATATTGCCGATATTGGGTCTGGACATGGTACAGATTAGAGTGTTTTTATAAGGTCAGTTATATAGCATCAAATGCAGAGATGATTAACAGGATTTTAAATTTCGGTAAGCACGGGAAAGCACGGGAAATTTAGGAAATTACTCTATACAGTTTGGTTGCATTTCTTGTCCTAAATTTTACAAAATGGAACGCAACTTTAGCATTTTAATAAATTTCGTTAGCAAAAGTGCAAAATCGAAAACGCCTTATATTTAAAGGCAAAACAAAAGATGTCATTACCATCATATTGTTTTTGTTCACCAATTATTTAGAATCTATCTTAACACTAACCAATGATTATTATTAATAGTGCGGATGATTTCAGATATTTTATAAATGGTAAAAACAACACGCCAAAAATAAAGATACCCCGGGCAAACGGCCGTTTTTCCACAGATCGGACGAATAATCGGAACAAAAATATTAACTTATTTGTATTCATGGACTAAGTAATTAAGTGTTTTAAAATTATATATTCATTTAAAATTTTTTTGAAATAGCATTTAAATTTTTTTTAATACAAAATTTTGTTATAAATTATATATTTTCTTAAACTTAAAAAGTTTTTGTGGGTAACTATTAAAATTAATTTAATATTATTTTTCTACCCTTTGGTAATGGACATGCAGTACATTTAATCAAGTTATAGTGAATGAGCTATATATACTATATATATATATTTCAATATATATTATAATAATATTTAATATAATTTTATACTATATTATTTATTTACTATTAATAATACATATATATAACTATATTATATATATAGTATATATAAATTATAAATATATTTTTTATATATAATATATATTATTTATATATATATAAATATATTATATAGTAATATACTATATATAACATATACTATATAATATTATATATATATATATAATATAATTATATATATATATAATATATTATATAATCATATATATCATATATATATATATATATATATTAGTCACTATATACTCTTAGCTTTATATATATGAGGATAAGACTTTAGGAAGTGGGATGTAAGTGGATTCTATTATCTTAATCCCTATATAAGTATGATGAAGTTTATTAATGTTTTTAAGTAGTCTCTCACTAACGACGAAACGATAGGCCACTACGGATTATATTTATTTCTTTATGATGAAACCTAGATTCCCACATTATCTTTTTTATGGAGTCTGGTATGTGCTTTTTATTGCTCTTTAGTAAGCGCAACCAAAGTTGATAATTAATCTCTTTAAAAAATGAAAAAAAAGTTTCCTTTATTTATTCTTTTTAAATAAAGTAACTCAGGTTACTTTTGATTTATAAATAAAATCAAAAATAGAAGACGATCTTTATTCAATGCAGTAAAGTAAAAGGTATAAAAAGCTAGTCAAAATTTATTGGAAGGTTTTGAATTAGTATCACACAAACTGTTCCACGCGTTTACCTCCTTTCCCCGACTTCTTTGAAAAACTTGTTGATAAGAGATATTCGAAAGCATTCGAGAATCATTTTCATAAAATTTAACCTCCCTTCCGAAGTTTGTGTTTGGGAAGATTGGGAGTCCTGGAATATATAACCTATTGAGTATGGCAGTGGTGACAAAAAATTAAAAAGAGAGTACAATCGAATAGTATATAGATAGATATATTATATATCATAACGTAAATATGATAATATTATATGATA
>JABUQX010087242.1:0-5000 GCA_015478945.1 Trachelipus rathkii
CACGATGTTATCTGGTAATTCATTTCTCTATAGACTGCGTGACGAGTTCTCACTAATTAGTATAAAGGGAGGTGGCGGAAACACTGGGCTTTCTTTTCGACTTTCGTCATTATTCTTCCATAAACTTACACTATTCATCCTATAATACACTCACACCAGTAGCTAACACTGAACAACCACGCACCTTACCCCACACCCACCACACAACAACACAACATCACACACACTCACGCCACACTCACTAAACATATAACGTATAATTTTATTTAAACATTTTAATGTTTTAATTAAACACGTACATTTATATTATTCATTTAAAAATATAATAAAAATTATTTAGAAAGTTTTCTTAAAAAACTTCTATAATAAATCAATCATTATCTTGAACAAAGAATTTATTATTAACTGTTAATACATTTTTTTTTGTTATAAATTTTATAACTATCAAAGTTTTAAAATAACTTTTACTAAAAATTTTATGAAATTTTATTAAAGCATATATTTTACGTACCTTTAAAGCAGTAAATCAGTTAATCAGTAAGGCCAGCCCCTAGCACCCCTCTCCACCAAGCTATGCCACGTTTTGTCATTGACCTACTGCTTTACAATCATCTTTAGACATGTAATAAGTATAAAATAACAAAATAAGTTCTTCTCTGCCTAACATAACATGTATTTTTATTAAAATCATTCAAAAATTTATTAAAAATAAACAAATATTCAATTTTTATATAATTCACTCGATGTTAACTAAATATATTTCAAAGTTTTTTAAAATAATTCGGGTTTTCTTTATTTATTATTAATTATTATATCTATGTACATTGACAAGTCCATCACCGAGAAAAACACAACAAACGCACTGGCTTACAAGATCACGAAACTGACCTCTTCTCTGTAAATGTGTTGAAATAACTACTTTAGGTCTAAATGTAGGATAATCCTTTTTGTTAAACCCGGGCGATTTCAAGCCTAATTCCAGGTCCAAATATATTTCAAACTGACCCTTTTTCTGTAAAATGTGGTGCAAAAACTACTTTAGGCCTAAATTTAGGCTTAAATTTAGGGATAGGCCTTTTTGTAGACGGGCTAATTTAATCCTAATTCCAGGTCAAAAGGTAATTCCCGTATAGACAGAGAATCATTGTTATTATTAATTTTTAATAATATATTTCAAACTGAAACATGTTGGAGGTAAGATCCTTTTAGCAGGTAAAAAGGAAATGTTTCCCTTTTCTTGTGATTGGTCGGGGTAATCCCTTATCTCTATATGACCTCGTATGTGATTGATCGAGAATTATTTTATCGTCCTTTGAAAATTAACTTTGTTCTTTAAACTTGTACATTTGAGCAGGTGTGTGTTTTATTATCTTTTATAATTTAAACTAATTTTAAAATCATAGTCATTTTAGTTGTTAAGCGGGCACAAGTTATCTGATTCGTATTAAAAGTGTTTTATTTTTACTAAGTGTATATCATATTTATAATAAATAATTACATTGAGAAATAATTATTAATTTCACTAGAACAGATAATAATTAATTCACTAGTTCATAACTAACGCACCAGGGCTCAGCATGGCCCACCCGCAAAGACAGCCAACCCCGCACCCGTTGGTGCGTTCCCGCGCCCGCCACGCGTGCGCCGCGCCGCGTGCGCGCCGACGCGTGCGCACCGCCGCGTGCGCACCGCAGGTGGCAATATTCCCGCAGGCGAATGAAATATACTGCCATATATATATATATATATAATATATATATATACCGTATATATACTATATATATATATAGTATATATCTATATTATATATATATATATATAATAATACTATATATATATATATATATATATATATATATATATATTATATAATATATATATACTTGTGTGTGCAGGTGAGTGTAAGTGTCTATGGTGAACGTAAGTGTCTATGTGTATGTGCGTATGTGTGAATAAGAGATATAGTGTATGTGTGTATAAGTGTAAGTGTAAGTGTCCTATGGTAAAGTGTAACCTGCTTATAAGCTGAAGTCATCAATATGGTGGTATCAAGAGATTGACGCCATCAAAGAATGAGTCACAAAGATGAACCATAAAGCTGAGCGTCCCAAAGCTAAGTTTATTATAAGTTGAGGTATCAAAGCTGAGGCATAAAAGCTGAGGCAGACATCAACGTTGAGGCATCAAAAGCTGAGGCATCAAAAGTTGAGGCATCAAAACTGAGACACTCAAAGTTGAGGCATCAAAAGCTGAAGGCATCAAAGTTGAGGGCTCAAAATATTCGAGTGGGTGGGTGCATATGTGTAAGTGTGGTGGTGTGTGGTGTGTGTGTGTGTGTGTGTGTCGTGTGTGTGTTGTGTGTGTGTAATGTGTGTGTGTGTGTGTGTATAGTGTGTGTAAGTGTGTTCTAAATAATAACAATAAGGCATGAAGTAATAACACTAAGTATATAATAAATAAATAAAATGTTTTATAAATTTAATAACCCTATAGGATGTGTAAAGTGAGTGTGCGTGGTGGATTGCTGTGTGTGTGTGATGTGTGTGTGTGTGTGTGTATGTTGTGTGTGTGTGTGTGGTGTAATGTGTGTTCTAATAATAAATAATAAACAATAGGCATGAAGTAAATACACTAAGTATTATCATAAAAATAAAATAAAATGTTTTAAATAAATTATATGTTATAGGTGTAAGTGAGTGTGCGTGTGTGTGTGAGTGTGAGGGGTGTGGTGTGGTGTGTGTGTGTGATGTGTGTGTGTGTGTGTGTGTGTTGTGGTGTGATATATAATGCGTGGTGTGTGGTATGTGTGTTTCTAATAACAATTCGCAGCGGCGAACTATTGCGCCTGCGGGCGCACGCCGCGGGCGGGAACGCGAAATATTGCGCCTGCGGCGCACGCGGCGGGCGGGAACGCGCGGGACGCACCAGCGGTGCGGGGTTGCGTGGTCTTTGCGGGTGGGCTCAATGCTGAGCCCTGGGTGGTTAGTTTTTATGAACTAGGTGCACATTACATTATTACTATCTAAGTGAAATTATATAACTTTTCTCAATGTAAGTATTTTATTAATAATATGAATATACACCTTAGTAAAAATAAAACACTTTTAATACGAATCAGATTAACTTGTGCACCGCTTAACAGCTAAAATGACTAAGATTTTAAAATTGAGTTTGGGTCTTAAAGATAATAAAACACACACCTGCTCCAAATACAAGTTTAAAGAACAAAGTTAATTTTTCAAAAGACGATAAATAATTCTCGATCAATCACATACGAGTCATATAGATGATGTAAGGATTACCCCGACATCACCAAGTCAGGAAAGACATTTCCTTTTTACGCTGCTTAAAGGCATTCTTACCGATCCATACTGTTTCAGTTTGAAATATATTTACTAAAAATAATTAATAAACAATGATTCTTGGTCTATACCCGGGAATTACCTTTTCGATCCTGGTATTAGGAATTATTAGTCGCGTCTACAAAAAGGCTTATCCTAAATTTAGGCCTAAATTTAGGCCTAACGTAGTTTATTGCAACCCACATTTACAAAAAAGCGTCAGTTTGAAAATATTTTTGACACTGGAATTAAAGGCTTAAATCGCCCGGGTTACAAAAAGGATATCCTAAATTTACGACCTAAAGTATTATTTCAATCACCATTTTACAGAGAGAGGTCAGTTTCGTATCTGTAAGCAGTGCGGGTTGTTGTGTGTTTTCTCGTGATTGATTGTCAATGTACATAGATAATAATAATAATATAATAAAAGAAAACCCGAATTATTAAAAAACTTTGAAATATTTTTAGTTAACATCGAGTGAAAATAATATAAATGTAAGTGAAGAATTGTAATTTTTAAATAAAAACTTAGAATGATTTTAATAAAATTCATGTTATGTTAGCAGAGACAGAAACTTTATTTTTGTTATTTTATACTGGTTACTTGTCTAAAGATGATGTAGCAGTAAGTCAATAGAACAAAACGTGGCATAGCTTGATGTAGAGGGGTGCTAGGGGTGGCCTTACTGATTACTGATTTATTGCTTAATTCAAGGTACGTAAAGATATATGTCTTTTTAAATAAAATTTCATAAAATTTTAGTAAAACTTATTTTAAAACTTTGATAGTTATAAAAAATTTATAAACAAAAAAAGTATTAACAGTTAATAAATAAATTCTTTGTTCTAAGATAATGATTGATTTATTATAGAAGTTTAAGAAACTTTAATAATAATTTTAGTTATATTTTAATGAGTAATATAAATGTAACGTGGTTAATAACAACAGTAAAATGTTTTAATAAATTATACGTTATATGTGTAAATGAGTTTACGTAGTGTGTAATGCTGTGCTGTGTGTGTGCTTGTGTATGTGTGTGTGTGTGTATGTGTGTAAATCTTTGTGCGAGTGTAAGTAAATCTGTGTGTGTTGTAAGTAAATCTGTGTGTGAGTGTAGGTAAATCTGTGTGAGTGTAAGTAAGACTCTGTGTGAGTGTAAGGTAAATTAGTGTCTTATTGGATAAATGTAAAGTTCATGTGAATGTGTGTAAAAAGTTCTAGTGAATGTGGTGTATAGTGTAAGTGTGTGTGTGGTGACCGCAGTGTATAAGTGTAATTAAGTGTCCTATGGGTAAATGTAGTGTCATAGTGAATGTGTGTATAAGTGGTATAGATAGTAAATGTGTGTATAAGTGTAAGTGTGTGTGTGTGTGTTGTGTGTGTGTGTGTGGTGTGTGTGCGTGTGGTGTGAGTGATGTGTGTGTGTGTGGTGTGTGTATGTGTGGGTGTGTGGGTGTGGTCTGTGTGTATGTGTGTGTTTCTGTAAAAATAAAATAACAATAGGCATGAAGTAAAATAACACTAAGTATATAAAAATAATAAATACAAAATATAAAAATAATAAAAATAATAATAAATAAATAAAAATAATAATAAAATAAATAAAAAGTATTAACAAAATAAAAAACAATAATGTTAAATAAATATATGAGTTTTTA
>JABUQX010087242.1:15000-17500 GCA_015478945.1 Trachelipus rathkii
ATTATTATTATTATTATTCTATTATTATTATTATTATTATTATATTTTATTCTTGTTATTATTATTATTATTATTGATTGATTATTTATTATTATTATTATTTATTATTATTATTATTATTATTAATGTTCTTCTTCCTCCCACTAATGGTCATTTATTATCTTTAATTTATTATTATTATTATTATTATTATTATTATTATTATTATTATTATTAGTAGTAGTAGTAGTAGTAGTAGTAGTACAGAACTACTGGACACCGACTAGCAAAAGACTTGGCAGTCCACTCAAGGCTTCTCCGTTAAGTATTTTTGTTTATTTATTGTGCCGGATGTGTCCACTGTCTTAAAACAGACCTGCTTATGTATTTTTGACATCAAAGTTTTTACATGTTTTAGCTTTAGTAAATAATTTGCCTATGACTTTGCCCACTTACAATAGATCTGTTTCCAAACAGAAAATATACTAGTGCTGTTAATTTTTGTAATTTTGTTTTCGGATAATTTCTCCTACCCGATGTGATCGAAGTATTTTTGTTTATTTATTGCGTTGGACATGTCCATTGTTTTAAAATAAATATGTTTTTGCATGTTTAACATCATAGTTGCTACTTGTTCTAGCATTAGTATATTATTTTAATTTTTTAATGTGACATATGAGTTTGCTCATCTATAACAGATCTGTCTCTAAGCAGGAAATATCACTGTGTTACATGTTTGCAAAATTTTATTTTTGGATTATTTCTCCTACTCGGTGTGATTGATTATATTACCATCTTAGAACGGATACATTCTAAGACTTGAACATCAAAGCTATTTATTATAAAATAAGGAGATTGTGCGATCGATGAGATCACCTACCCAGAACACATACGTTCAAGGCGCTGAACATCAAAGTTAATAAGTTCGGAGCCCGAATTCATTTTACGATATTTTTTTTATTTTCTAAATGATTTCAATAGTTCTAATTTGATTTTACCATATCCATGTCACTACTAATTCCTGTGTTTAATAAGGTAAAAATCGAGTTGAATGGAAGTTCAAAGACCAATTTTCTTAAGATGTATATCTAACTTTTTCTTGAATGAATCAATGTTGCTGCTATTGAATTGAAGTTCAATGACCAATTTCGTTAAGGTGTATATACATCTAACCTTTTCTTGAAGGAATCAATGTAGCCGCTGTTCACTAATTCATAAGAAAGGCTATTCCACCTCTCCATTACATCGTAATTGATGATGCATCGGCTTGAAATCGTTTAAGAGAAAGTTTATATCCATTATTTCGTGTTATATCATTGAAATCATATTTAAAGAAATGCCTATAATCGATATTTTCAAAATTTTATTAGAAAAGTTCTTTTAATTTTCCTCTCAATCTTCTTTGTCTCATAACAGAATGGATATCTAGTTTCACAGGCTCAGCAGCTCGATGTGCTACATCTCGTAGTGATGACTTACGCTCGCTCCTCAATTCTGGAGTATCGCAGAATTTGGTTGTCCTTTCTTATGAAATTCTTTTTCAATGTTTTTCTATGTACGCCTATTTTTAAGGTTTGGACTCTCAGACTGCAGCCGCGTATTACCACATAGGTCTAACTCACGTTTTCAATGTAAAAGAGGAAGTATTATATTTTCTTTAATTTTGGTATTGACAGTTTCTAGCCAATTAAACCTACAGCTATAATTCTGGACGGAGGAGCGATTCTTTAAAAGCTTCAGCATTATAGGTTCACGAAATGTACAGAATCATTCATTTAAGTATCATATAGAGGACTTTTCCTTCACTGACAATTTAGATAGCTTGTATCTGGCCTCATCTAATGGGCTATTAATGTCATAGTTCGTTGCGTAGTCTACTCCGTAATATTATAAATGACCCCTAAGCCATTTACTGTAATTAAAATTTCCTTAATGCCAGGTTTTTGACAATTAAAAGATCCTATTGAACGATTGCCTCGTGTGATCAAGATGTGATGAATGCTTTCAATCTACCATTTGATCGGCGGATTTCCAAGTTATCGTTATGATACATCCGCAAATTTCAAAATATTTCTTAAAATATTATCATATATATAATTTACATATATAATAAACAGTATTGAACCCACGATAGATCCTGGGGGTACACCACTAATAACAATTTCCCATTCCGAGCACTCACCATTGATAACGACTAGTTTTCGCCGACCCAATAATCAATTTTTAATCCAGTTTAAAAGTCTTCCTCGAATACCATGAACTCTAACCTTTTCCAATAATCTTTGATGAGAGACTGTATCAAATGCCTTTTGAAAATCTAAGTAAAGGACATCAAAAGATTTATACTTATCTACATAGTCAATAATTAATCAAATTATAAAATTCTAGTAAACTTGTTAAGCATGATTTATTTTTTCTAAAACAAGTATTGTGAATTTTTGAGCAATCCATGATCTTCAAGATGTGCAACTAATTTATTAGTTAGTATTGCTTCAAAAATTTTGACAAATATGGAGGTTAA
>JABUQX010087242.1:22500-52500 GCA_015478945.1 Trachelipus rathkii
GCTACTTTTGGTATATTTTAATGTATAGATTTTTTTTTTTATTTAATCGTTTATAGTACCTATATATTTGTTCTTGTTTAGTCTTTCGTACTTATTATTTCACAATATATGTGTATTCTTTTTTGCAAGTGCGATAATATAATCCCATTACTCGTGGAATTGTTAAACGACAGATTTTTGCTCGGATAACGGCTAGACTCAAACATCATTCAATCACACACATACTTCGACTCATCGCACCCACGTTTTTATCGCGGAGGTAAATTATCGGCAGTTAGTTATTCGGTAGTTTTTGGAAAGATTAATTATTCGCGATACTCGAAATAATTATCGGTAAAGATTTTAATCTGATAAAGATACGAGGAAACCGTTATGGCGATAACGCCCGTCTATGTACATAGGTGGCTACCGATAACGAAAAATGTTATCGCGTATACGATAATCGTATAACGAAAACCCTTATCAATACGATAACTGATTTCCGATACATCTTGATTCAAATTTATTATGGACGATAAGGCGATAAAACCGATAAATCCAAATTTTCATGTATTTATTTTATTATAAAATAATGGTTAAAAAAAAAATTCAACCCGTACTGTTGGTAAAATTTCTTATAAGAAAATGTAAAAAAATTTATTACATCTTCTTTTTCACCTATTTTTAATGATTTATATAAAATTTTAGTTTTCTTTACCGAACATATCCAGAAAATATGGGAATGTTGCTACTTGTTTTAATATATTTATTTGGTAAAAAACTTTAGAATATTTATTAAATAAATTTAAATTTTTTTTCTTCCTTTGCTTCTTTTTCTCAAACTTTTTTATAAATATTTATTTCTAATTTATGGTCTTTGATTGTTACATGATTCTTAATGTATGTAAAGAGCCGCAAGTAAAGGTTAATTAATTATCATAAGCGAGGATCTATTTGATAAATTGATTAGGAAAAACGCATTAATGCTAAAAATGATCTAGGGGTTCTCTAGAGCAATTAAAAATTTTATTTATAAGTAATTATTGGTACAACTAAAAAATATAAATAGTAGGTTCTTGCCTTCTGCAGATATTGGTATAGATGGATTTCCCTTATAAACATTGAAGCAATTAAAAGTATTCCACAGTGTCTGAGCTCGATACAAAATTTGTTAAGCGATCTACGATACATCGATAATCAAAAATTTAACGTTTAGAGCGATACGATACACCGATATACTTATATTTGCTTATCCTAGTTACTTCTAATCACGATAACAGCAACTACACACATATATGAGATGTAAACGTAATATTTATATCTCACTGGCTCATAGTGATTAGCTGTAAGATAAATAATAGGAAGCCAAGAAGACGTATATAGATGGTTATAGATCAGTATTAATCGAAGCCCATTGAGATGTAAAATATTTTATGATTGTAAGTATATCTACGATTTAGTAATAATCTTTAAAAAACGAGATTGGATTATAAACGAATATATAATGCCGTTACTGATCACTATATCATAATGAAGACGTAATTAGTTAGTTCTGACTCTAAATATGTAAACCATTGGAATAAACTGCTAACAATCAAACTAGTAACTATGCCAGATAGAGCATCTCAACACCTTATATCACTTAACCGTCGAAGATATTTCAGGTACTCTCCTTTCCTTTCCAACAAACTTATTTCATTTGAACCTACCATCGCTATATAATACAGTATATAGATAACTATATCGTATATTAATATGATATTATCTAAGTGTATTATATTAATATATGCGAGAAGCCCTGAGCAGCTAGAAACACATATAATTAGGTACGGAATGCCCATAATGGTTATTCTTATCTATTTGAAATTGATATTTGGAGTATAAGTGTACAATCGTTTGAGAGTAATGGTCGTCAGAAGACTAATATGGTATCTCTATAGAGCATGGATAATATAATGAAATAATGGGTGAGATCACAGTTAATTATATGTACTACTTATTTGAGGACTATTAGATTAACAGTCTTCTCGACTCAATGCTAAACACTATTAAGATCGGTGCTGTTTTGCATAGATACATCTCACTGATGAGTGTAATTTCTCCTTATGGGATTCGATAGCTATTATCTATTGTTACATAGATACTCTATATATAATGATATTATTTCTCTTGTGAAATATGAACATAAATTCTACTCATGCAGATAATATATCAACTATTCCATATTTGTTTATCAATTATATTATATATATATATATATATATATATATATTATATATATATCTTTACTTATTATATATATTATATATCTCGTCTAACTATTTATATTTGTTTATATATATCTTATTTTCTTTATATATAAGCTCTTAATAATTTGTAAGAAAATATGATGAGATACTAAAAAGATTATGAAACCTGATTTTATTCTCTATAACTATCTTTGAATTATATATCCTATTTAAATAATATCAAACTTGCTAAAGTATACTATTCATCTGATACAGTTCATGCTACTATTCATTTTAGGATAAGTAATGAATATATAACTCTATCACTCATAAACTGAAGTCTCTTTATACTTTGAATTAGTCTATAGATGTAATATGGTAGGTGAGTGATTGTTATTTTAAAAAATGAAGACTGCAAACACCAGGAATGTATAATACGTAGAGATTCATAGTATAAGAATACTTTTATATATCGGTGGAATAAAAAATTTTAGAAACTCCATATTACATTACTAGTAATCTTATCGCTTAGTGATAGTGCACTGTGGTATGCAGTTGACTCTAAATTATCATAGTTATTCTAAAATAGTTCTCATTTTAGAGTGATGACATTGATTGTTCGGTTAGATATTAGGACTAAAATTCACGTTTTTTACAACAGATGATCATTTTATATAGGAAATATATGAGTTACACTCATATTTCTCTTCTATATTAGAAAGAACAAGAGTGCACATATTTATAAGAAGTATCACAATATGTAGCATTTTGGCTAGCCTATACTCGGTCATTGGTGATCTATTTTTTTGATATATATAGTGATTGTTCTCTTTAGAATATAGAATAGTGAGTGTGTGTTTTAATTTAACGGATAATTAGTGTATATGATCGTGTTTATTTGTAGTCAATCTTTAACTTTAATCTGGGATTTGGTGAGTCACATGTGTGATAAAGTAATATTGCTATGTGTTTTTACCCGTTTTTATGTGAGTGATCAATATGTTTTCATTTCTATACAGTATTGAGAACTAGCTTTCCTTACTAGAGAAAATCTATATCTTGGAATATAACTATATGAGTAATATAATTTTATTTGGTTTAGAAATTGTGGCTTGGTGACAAATTAAACTGAGAATATGGGCTTCTCTCTATGATTAGGAGGAGCGCTAGAACTAGGAGTAGCTGTAGTAGCAGAAGGTGTAGAAGTAGTAGTTGAAGGGTCAATAGTAGAAGGAGGAGTTATAGTACGAGCTCTTCAGAGAATTTTATATCGTAGGTGACTTATCGAGATAAATAAATTATAATGTTAGTATATAGTGTTAGTATAAACTTATAAACGTAACTTTAGTAACAGGAGTCATCGCACTTGTGATTAAATATATGCTAATAATTACTATTACTATTCATTTGTGATATAAATTAAATCCAATAAACTAAAATAAGTTAATATAAGTTTTAGAAGGAAAAATAAATATAGTATATTTAACTTATTATATATAAAGAAATAATTACTTATAATAAGGAAATTATTAACTTTGTGGTTAGCTTTATATCTTAGTGATTTTACTCACCTATAAGTTATACCCCGAGCCCATACGCCCCCTCACCTACACCTCAGCAGACATATATAGCTCCCTTTGGTTAGGTTATATGTTAAACCGCATTGTCAACAGCGGACTTATCCACTAGAGCGAAGGTCATCACAGAACTGAGCCCTCCGTCGGGGTGCGTGCTATATGATCGTCTCACGGTCTTTTACAAGATATATATATTATTGAGAAGTCATTATACGCTACATAGGTACTTCAATACCAGATATACCTCTATACTCTCTCGAGCACCGCACTGCTAGGATAGGTGGGATGGACATTATCTTCTCGAGAGATGAGTAAGCATGACGACTGCAAACTCCTTGACTAGCATAATTGGGTGTACCACCTACTCGTCCTCCACAGCTAAGCACACATTATCCCTCATGGCCACTCTCCTCGTCACGCACTTCTCAGTAAGATGCCAAGTCTACCTCTCTCCATACGAGTGTCCCACTCATAGCATCAGATACTGGATGATTACGCTCATCTATCTCTTTAATATAGCCTCATCCAACCTCCCCTTTATTCTTTAAGACTAGTATCGTATATAGTCCTGTCTATCTCTATCTTTCTTCCGACTATCATACTATACTCAACGAATGTTTATACTACAGTAGCAGACTGTATTGCGATACAATAATTCCAACAGTCCCTCTCTCCTGATTCAGGTAGTATACGTGACAGTAAGTTATTCTGGCTC
Organism: Trachelipus rathkii; assembly: GCA_015478945.1. Lineage (NCBI taxonomy): Eukaryota > Metazoa > Arthropoda > Malacostraca > Isopoda > Trachelipodidae > Trachelipus > Trachelipus rathkii. The sequence continues at coordinate 27,000 of JABUQX010087242.1, forward strand.
GGCCATAATAAGTAGGTTAGAAACCTCGTGCGTGTTACAATCTTCGTGAATATCACTCTTCTTTCACCTCATTCACTTGACATTTGTATTATCAGTTTCTTCTCAGATATGGGATCACTGGTTCAGCTGCTCTTACAGCTCATTTTCACCGATAGCTGAGCTATTACTACAATTTTCTGTCTCATACATTTGACACGCAGTACATTTCCTAATACATATATCTCGACCTGACTGCAAGATGTACTTCCCTCATCAACGTATTTTTTCGTGTCATTTCCCACTCTAGCCACTACAGACGATAACTTCGTCGTGTACAGTCCCTTCCCACATCATACTCTCCAGCTCTCCCCTACTAGGTCACTCAATGTATCTCCTTCGCAGAAGTACTCTTTATGGTGTTATTAAGTCAGTGCATCTCAGCGTTACCTCTTCTAAACCTATCAGCAAAGATGCAAATATGTGATATAAGCCATCTTTACCATCTGCGAGAGAAGTAAGATGGAGTTATTCAACGAGCTTGTCTAAACACAAGCCGTTACTCATACTGCGGCATCTCATTTTTCTCTTCTTCTCATCTTCAGCATATATGCTAAAGTCATGCTGCGCATGCCATAAGTAAGATAACAGTACTCCTAAATCTCCTCGTTATCGCTCGGTGGTGCTCACAATTCTTTCATCATATCAAGATTAGATCACAGAATGAATGCTACAACAAAATTGGTCGACACTCAATACACCTTCCTGCTTCGTCATACTCAATTTCACTAAAACCATTCTTTTCTAATTTCTGCTCTTAGCACTTACAGTTTTATTATTTTGTGATCAAGCACTCTCAAGCTCTCCAGGGGGCTCCTTCTCCACACTTTTTTACTCAATGCATATTTCTCTACTCATCTATAGCAGACTTCAACTACTCGTACCTATCAAGCTACGACGCTCTCTCTAGGACACTCTGACAACCTTAGATAGACTATTTCTCTATTGATAGGACTATATGATTAGCTCTATATGGATAGTCCTGTGTTATATGTCATCTCGTCAATAATTCAGTACGTTCATCATATAAATAACTAACGTTCAGTTTTCAAGCGAACAACGAAATCGCACAGATCGTACTATTCTGATTCTCTCATATACTACTAGTGCTGCTCTTTCCTAGTCTGGCTCTACTAATCCATTGCTAGTGTTTTTCCGCCTAGTATTCTTTTAATGTCCAAGATGGCTATTCCAAAGACAATGTTACCCAACACATATAATCACCGGATAATGCTACCTACAAACACCCACACCTGACCACCCTGTATCAAACTACATTACATTTTCTGTTTTACCTTTGATTCTAATAAATCTCGAAAGACAACTCTCATGATTGACTTTCATCGTCTCTATATCCCGTGTTCGACGGATACTATTTACCCTCGCTCAACTAGCATACGTGTCAGACTTTCGGTTGGAGTGGCCTGAACAATCTAAAGTATCGGCGTCGTGCGTGTTATCACCACACTTATTGAAACTTTCCTCTCAGAATTCTTCCTCTTTCATCTATTGCATTCTTCTTTCCTTCTTCCTTTATTTCATAGTTAGTGTCATATGCTAGTGTAGTAGCGAGTCAATCTTTGTTGGACTCACTTAACTACTCCGTGGTTTCTTCGCAGTAACCACTATTCGTATCCACCTAACTTCTCAAATCACGCTAGGATTTTTGGCTCTTCCCCCTCCGTGCGATATACTCTCCCTCTCCTCCTTCTTAGTACTCGAAAGCTTTACTCCCATTCATATATCGTTCAGCCCTCTCTCTTCGACTCGGCGAACCACAGTCTCTGCTTCTTGCCACATATACTAATAACATAGTCATTGCTTCTTGGGACATATCTAGCCAATCCGTCTTATCGTCTCTACTCTATTTTGTCGTGTGTCATGATCTGTGAACAGCAAAGGAACTATCAACCTTTTAGGTGACCTCAGTACTCATAACCTCCCTCAGTTGCGTTAATGGCATGCTCTTTTATACATAGTGATTGTTAATATACTCATTCTTTAAGTAGTTTAACGATATTATATTATAGGTGATGCTAGATTAATTACCATTGATGTAGGGTTGATCATTTGCCAATACGTGATATGCATGTTGCTTATAGTATATATTAATTGTATTTAAAATAATATTGTGGTGTTTTAGATATATTTTTTAAAGTACTTTTAATACACATGAGTTAACTAACCTATTTCATTTAGAAAAACCAAATTTTTAAAGAAAACGAATTGTAAAAATGTCATTTTATCGATTTTAATTTTTAAGAACAAAGATTCATATATTTAATTAAAATTTTAATAATTTAGTTTTTTTTTATGTGAAATTAGTTATTATATGGTGCTTTTGTGATATAATGATTGTTTATAATGTTTCTCTTATAAAATTATTTAATGTAAATTTAATAAAATACGAAAAACCAATAAGATGTTTTCAACACCTTACTATAAACCTCTTCCATAATTCCTTCCAACTTTCTCTTTGCTGCTTTTCTTTTACTCTTCTTTCAACTTCTCTGTTTCATTTCTTACTCCCATATATGCCCTTGTCTGTTTAGTTCTAATTTTTCAACCACCTTCTCATAATACTGCTTCTCTTTATTGCCTCTTCACACATCCACCACCGCCTCTTGTGTCTTTCCTCGTTCCTCCTACTCAACTGCCTTTACTAGGTTCTTATATGCTGGCCCTTTTTACTTTTTAACGCATATGTTTCTCCCAATATTAAAAATGTGCGTCTGCACATACAACTCCTTCTAATTGTTGTGTCTCGTAGATTCTGACTTGTGTTATCTACAACATATATCTTACCGTTCTTTTCGATTGTCTACAAACATACAAACTCTCTAGATATGCTTCTGCCGATAGGCTTGTGAATAGAGCCAAACTCATTCTCCTCACTGCAAAGTGTGTACCTTTATTCTGGCAACTTGTTCTGTCTATTAACGCGTTGCTTGTGTTCTATCCTATATATAATTACTAATCTATCATATTGATCCTGAATATTAATTAATATATATTATTTATTGCTTATATATAACTTAATATACTCACATAGGAATTCTAATTATTTACAACTAATTTTTTAGATTATCCTATACTATCAAGACGCATATTTTTATAGTCTATATAATAGATTTTGTGAATTAAGAATTCTCTATTGTGATATTTCATTATGAGTATTTCTCATATATCTTAATATCTTGTATAGATCTTATGTGAGGTCTCATTACTCATGTTGGAAAAATATCAATATCATGATACTTTCTATTCTACTTCTCTATTAATACAGAATCTATCAACTTCCTTTACTTGCACAATATATATATTTTTAATATTACTTATTATACCATTACTGTCCTATATATGTTTATATATGTTCTTCTACATAAGGAAACTTTCCCACATTCTTTATATTATAGCAATTTAAAAATCTATACAATTAATATATATATATATTATATATATATATATATTATATAATATATATATATATATATATATAATATTATATATTTAATTATATCTATATATTTATTATAATATATATATTTATATAATAATATATATAATATTATTATATATTAATATATATATATTATATATTAATATATATATATAATTAATATTATTATATATATATATATATATATATATTATTATATTAATTAATATATTATATTAATATATATATTATATATAATATATTATTATTAATATATATAATATATATATATATTTATATATATTATTGATTATAATTTTATTTTGGAATAAAAATGTTATCGTGAGTATAGTGAGATTATCGATTTTTTTACGGATACATCTATAGTAATAGTAATAATAGCTCACGATACCTAGTGGATACTATCTGAATACATTAGGAATTGTCTAAAGCGATATATCAGAAACCGATACAATGTTAATCGAGTATATCGTGAGATACGTATTAGCAGATGCTCAATATTGATATTAATATTAGATATATAACTTGCCCAATTATCAATACTTATTATATATAGTGAGAGCTAATTATTTAATAGTTTTATTCATTGTGACTAATATTTTAAATTGGCTCATTAGGTGTGTAGATATTTTTACTCACCTAATGTTATAGAAGAACATCGTATCTCCAATATACTTGACAGCGTGATATATAGATATATATATATCATATGATCTAGTTATCAAGGTATATTGTGATTAACTATATATATATTATATATTATATATTAAATAGTAATTATCAATGTAAGTAACATTTATATATATATATCCTTTATCATTGTTAAAAATATAATAATACTAGTGATACGTTAGGTCTAGACAGGCTGTCTATGTCGAGATTTTCGCTGCAGCTAATACATTTATTTAACTACAAATGATGAAGTAAGCTATATTTATACTTTCACTTTGAGTGAATTGATATCTATTATTGTTAAATGTGACTTGAGTTAGTTTCATAGTTAGTTAATCATCTTAGAACATATCACATAATAGATCAGCTTGATAGTAAGTAGATCCTTCTTTCCATGTCCTCTACTATCTATCTGTACTGCTGTACTTTATAGGTACTTATATAGTTGGTGCAGTTCTCTATATAATATGAGTTCTTGGAATAAACTACACGCAATACTTTTCCTATATCTCCTTACACTTCTCTCATTCAAAGGTAATAAGACTCGACTAATCTAGAGACTTTTTGGTCCATTAATATTTTTATCAAAATGACAACAACACTACACATCTCTCACATATAGGCGAAAAATAAACTTTGAGGTGGAAGTCCGTGTGTGGCTAAGAAGTGTAACTGTACCTTCATCTATATATATATATTATTACCTCAAATGATGGCTTGAGATGAAACTATCTTGTCTATGAACGTTCAGGTAGGGTATTTAGTGAATCACTAGTTATTAGGGTCGCTATAGAACTGGTGAGTATATTGTGATATATTATGAGTTCTTCAATAGTTATTCAGCTATTATTTTTTATTTTTTTATTTTTTTTCAAAATATTGAGAAGTGAGTGGGGATCAGTAGTACTAAGTACTCCATAGAAATAGCTATAGTTTCTCCTATACTACCTTGGTTTTGACTCACTGATGTCATATATATATAATGGTGAATGGTGACATGAACTTTTAATATATATTTATTGAATAATAAGAAATAATTAATTTTAATACTAGTTATTTTAAAATTGGAAGTGATATATACTATTATTAACGGCATTAAGTTAAAAAGTTAGGACCTAAAGTAGTTAAGAAACCTAAACATATCTCAGACCATCATAACCAATTCTTGAATACTCTTAAATTTTATTTCACCACTACTCCTTCCCTCTATAAATCATTATTACCAACTATCGGCAAATTTGACCAAAATTTCGTAGCTCATAATTATATTACTTTTTCTATAGCAGTTCCACCATGCTCCAAATAAATTTTCTAGAACTTTAATCGGGCTAATTTTGGGGATTTGGTCGTTTCTGTGGTGACTATTCTTGAACTGAATCCTGCTTTGACACGGATGATGCATCGGTTACTGTTGAAATGATACGTATTACATCTTCAAATGAATATCTTTCCCCCCCAATTTCATGGTTCGATGGAGCCAGTTCTTGTACCATTTAAGAGAAAGACATTGCCTGTCGGGCATGGAAAAACTCTCGTTCTCCCATCACTCCTAATAATTTTCATTATGCTTGGAATCGTTGATGGAATATTAATCGACAAGATATGTGCACTTATATTAAAAAAAATTTAGGCCTCATACCAAAAACATCTCTAATAACTTTAATAAATCTGCCTTTCCACCTCTTATTCTCTCTGACGGATCTGTAGCTAACACTCCTACTGAAAAAGCTAATCTCTTCATTTTTCTATTTTCATATAATTCTACCCTGAGTGATTGCGGCATCCCTCTTCCTACTCCTCCTCTCCGGTTTCCAATGTCTCTCCCTGTGATTACATATGGTAGGGTGCATAGGATTTTGAAATATATGAACGTCAGGAGGGATAATGAATTAGATTGCTTTCCTGCCCATGTTTTGAAGGGGTGTATATCTGAGATAGCAACTTTCTTCCTACAACTCTACTTGTTATGCCTTAATACTACTAGAATTTCTCATTGTTGGAAGCTCTCATATGTTCAGCCAATCTAGAAAATGGGAGGCCTTTCTGATCCATCAAGCTTCTCGCATTTTCTTTTCATTGATTTGACCGTATAGTACAATTTCGCGTGAGTATCAAAGACAGCAGACTCACTCGTTGTGGTCTTTACAGCCATTTCTGTTCTGTGGAACTCCTTGCTATCTTCTGTTTTCCCACCTGTATTTAATCTTTCTCTTTTAAAAGTCTACATTTGCGTTTACCTAAGAAATTTGCGTTAGGCTTTAGCTTGGGAGGGGTTTTCAATGTTTCGTTTTCTGCCCACTCCTTGAAAATAATATATATATATATATATATATATATCTGTACTGGGAAGACATATACAGCTATAGTATATATATATACCGTACGCTAGTATCCGTATAAATTACTTATGATTACTCTTAATGTGAAGGAGGTATATATACGAGTATATTTTTTCCCTTTGTTAGATTTGAGTTGTATATATAATATAATATTATAATATATAAGTATATATTGTAGTTATTATATATAATATATTATATATAGTTATATATGAGCGTATATTATATATAGGTTAACTGCCCAGCTACAAGAGGTATAATCTATTTATAATAATATGATAATATATTAATAGATCTATATATATCTATATATATAGTATATATTCTTATGATGTATAATATAGTATATATATATATAGTATATAATATACATATATATATCATTATTAAATATGACTATATATATTGGTACGCGCTATTAGTATACTATATATCCTCACTAGTAAGGCGTGGAACCAGTAGCAGCAGGGTGTTTTAATATATATTTTATATATATATAAGTAGCATTATATATATACTATACTATATACTAAGTATATATATATTATATATATGTATATTATATATACTATATATAGTATAATATATAGTTAAGGATGTAAATAAGGTATATCTTATTGTAGTAATAAAGAGTTTCATAAATATTTGATTTATATATATAGTAATATATGTGTGTGTGTGTGTGTGTGTGTGTTTATGTCTTATGTGTTTAGGTAAAAGGTTTTTTATTTGGTGTTTGTTAATGTTAGGTATTGGGAGGGTACGGTTTTTTGTTTGTGTGTTGTTTTGTGTTGTGTTTAAGTGCGAATTATCTTATTTCTTGCATAATTTTTAAGTGATCGTGTTAAAATTATATTAGGGTAATGTTATTAGTTTTTTATAAGGTGAGGGCGGGGGTTATTTTTTGTTTTTTTTTTGTTTTTATGAATTGTGTTTCTGTATATAGGAATGCATGAGGTGTGAATGGGAGCAGATTTTGAAAGCACTAAAGGTATAAGGTAAGGATGAAAGAGTACCTATTTTTTTTATTTTTGTGCTGTGTGTGTGTGATCGGAATACCAATGTTTGTAAGAAGGATTGGACAGTGGGTTATCTGGTAAACAGTGAAAGAAGGTTTTGTAGTATGGTCGGAGATTATGAGATGTCTAGGAAAAGAATATTGTTGTGGTTGGAGTCTTCTATGGTCGAATTAGATATGTTCCAGTATGTATAGGTGTTAATGGAATAGGTTTGGGAGATGTTGTGGGGGTCGTTTTTGCGTGAGGGTAACGGCAGGCGAGAATATTATAACTACCTTACCACACGAAACTAAAAGAAAGTTGATGAGGAAGAATGTACTAATGTTCGTAGTAACTCACATATAATGTGTTTGCTAGGAGCATTGGAAGAAAACAAGGACAAAATAAAAGGGGGGCAAACCCCCCTCAAATTACTTAGAGTTCGTTCTTCTGTTTTTAGAACGGTTATCAAACGCTTGAAATAGTTTGTGTTGTAAGTGAGTAGAAGAGTTCGTTTGAGGGTGAGAAGGGTAGGAGAGAGTAATGGGTATTGTCTAAATTATGTATTTTGTTAAGAAGTTTCTAAAAGATGTGGGACGGGGACAAAGGTGAAAAGTGACACAACGTAATAACTAACAAGAGGTATGTGTTTTAGTTGTTAAGAGAATGTGGTTTTGTTAATATGAAGTCATCTGTATTTTTTAATCGAATATAGCGGAGAATTTGTAATCTAAGGGTTTTCACTGTTTTTGAAGCCGCTTGGTGCTTGTTGGATATTTAATAGAACGTAAACGTTGTTTTGGTTTATGTGTTTTTGATAATCCGTAAAAGTGTGGTATGTTTATCATATATGCTTTAAGTTGTTTCCTTTAACTGAGGAGTGGTTTATTAAGTATGGTAGATAAGGAAGAGTTAAATGTGGATTTGGAATTAAATTGGGATATTTATTTGGTAGATCTTGTTCGTATGTGAAGTGTTGTTGAAGTAATGATTTGCATTTTGTAAGGTTATACAGAACTCTATTTAAACTAACTGAATTATTAGATTTTAGCATCGCCCTGAGAGTACAATGCGTCACAGTTTGGTGATTTCGCACAAGCTTGTCAAAGTTCTTATTCGATGCTCAGAGGCAGAGCAACATGATTTATGGAGCGTTACTAGAGCAATTTTTTTACATTTTGTCACTCTACCTCGCGCTGAACTTCTTGTCTGATTTGGTGTGGTTGGTATTTGGATATGATATTTGATCGTTTCCGTCATAACGGACGCCACGCCACACCATATCCCTATACTTACTACATTAACATTGTTACATTACTCTGAATGCAATATCACACATTGGAAACCTCGGCAACACAAAAATATTCTTTCTAGACAGTTCTAATATTCTCAGACCATACTATTAATCCTCTTCTTTTACTGTTTACAGAAAACCACACTTCCAGATGATCCTTCTTACATACATTGGTGTTCCGCTTACAAAAACAACACAAAATAAGGTACGCACTTCATCCTTATAGACTTCGTGTCGCACTCTTTAAAATCTGCTCCCTGAATTCTACATAGCAGAAACCACAATTAGAAAGAAACTACGTTTAAAAGCTAAAATATCCTATAACATTATAAACAGACTTATAAAAAGAGAAATAATTTATTGAAAATTTAATCAGCCAATCGCACAAACAAACCACAAAAACTCTAATAGTTTAAAAACATTAACAAACAAGTTAAAAACTTTTACCCAAACACATACGACTCGTCCCCTCTAACAATATTTTAATCAAGAAAGTTCTAAACTCAACAAATCAAAATTCAATAACCCTCCTTGGTTATATAAAACTCCCTGCTACACTTGTAATAGTAACAACTACTTCGAAACCATAGACTTTACAGGCAGAAAATACCAACACAAACATGACCTCAACACACACCACGAAAACTCAGCCCTAAGCATATCACCGATTACCTAACAAACTCACCAAGTACAAAACTCTACATTATGTACTAAACATTAGAAAAAGTCAAGACTGCGCAGACAATGAGAATATAACGAAATCTTTTGCCCTTTACAAATCTCCCCAATTATACCACTGCCTAGGCGATGCAGCGATTTCTCGCAATACATAAAATGTAATTCACAGATGATCTCTTACATTCTCAAGAGTATGCATGTCTGGTCTGCGCTGGACCAACCAACCGACTGATAGCTGTCTACATTCCAAATTATAGAAGGGATTTTTCTCCCGTTGCGGATTAAGACTTGAAAAAGATTATACTTAACGAAAGCTATTCTATTTATATCTGTTTTAATGTTTTTAAATAATTAAATATTTGTGTTTTATACAAAAGTGTACATGAAAAATATCCTTAAAGCAACTCAGGGTTCACTTCTTGAGAATAAATATACATTAGCAGCAATAATAGGATAAAATTTTTGGTATATATATGAATATTATATTTATAGTGATTTATATAGTATACGGTTTTTAGTCCAGGTTATATTAATAATATATATATATTTAATAGTATATATATTTATTTATATAGTATATTATATATATACTAATATAGTGTTATATACTATATATATATATTCTAATTTATATATATAGCTTATATATAACAGTGTTATATTCTATAATACTATAATATAATATAAGTAGCTAAATTCAATTTGTATATAGATTTAATTTGTATATATATACTTAATATATATTAATATAGTATATATACTTACTATAATTGCTATAGTATATATATATACTATTAAACGACTATATGCTATACAAGTACGACTGTACATAAAGCTATGTCTATGATAATATATATATATATATATATCATATATATATATATATATTATATATAATATAGCCATATATATATATGTATAGACTATGGGTATTATATATAACTTATATATATCTATATGTATATACTCACCTCACTGAAATCAACCTCACCTCACTATTCATAGCTAAGTATAATATTTATATATATACTATAAATACTATATCATATAATAGCACCTATACCCTACTCAGTCCCTACCTTATACTACTATATCCCGCTCACCATACTACTACCCTACCCTTACTACGCTACCTACCCTCCACTCACCTACCTACCTTACCGCTACCCATATTTACTCACTACCTAACTACCCTCCACCTCATCCACTGAGGAAGTTATACATTATTATATTACTTATACATATAGTTATAATTACCCTATAGTACGTTGGTCCACTGATAATGAAGATAGTTGATTCTGATGTATTCAACCTACCATGTACATACTATCACTACGCTACTACTAATATATAATAGATATGATGATAATATAATTAATATCTCTTATATAGATAACGTAGTAGTATATATTAGTAGAATAATAAGTAAAGACTAAAGAGATTATAGCTATGTACTCACCGTATGAATTATAACAAATTATCCTAGTTAGTATAAATAATAATTATGCAGAATAGATTTCTAAAATCCTAGTTGTCATCTGTCTCATAATTGTTTAAATTTTACATATATAATAATATAAGATTGGTTAATTAAATTAAGTAATATTATAATATACCAGCTACACTCACTATTGTCGTCTGACCTTATATATAGTAAGTATAGTATGGTAAATACAATTATAAGTAATATATATTATATATTAATAGTATATAGATAAAAAGATATATATAATTACAATATATATATAGTAGTAAGTATATATAAAGGGGCAACGATATTTTAGTATTTAAGTATAATAGTATCGGTGGGTCGGTGGACGGATAAAATGTATAATATATAAATATATATATTATATATATATAGTATATTAGGTATATACATATATAGTTTATATATAAAATATATAATATTATAATTTGCATATTGAGAAATCGAAATAATGTATAATATTTGGAAATTAGTTTGTAATTAAAATGTACTTATATAATAGCAATAAATATATATATAACTAGGAGTATATACGTATAATTCTAGTACTATATATATATATTAGTATCATATATTATATATCTATATATATAGTATATAAGTATAGATGATATAATAATAGTAGTATATATTTATATATTATATATTTAGGAACGGACGGGGCCGGCCCTGGGTGCGGCATAGGAACCGGCCATTTTTAGCGACCCGGCCGGTCCGGCACGGTCATCGACAGAAATCTAGGAAAACGGGGTTTTCTACACCGGGGTTAACTGTTAAACTTTACACTAAATAATTATTCATGTTAAATCATAACAAACATAAAAAATATATTTTAATTCCAGTACTCCTTATCCTTTGTTATAAATTGATGCAATATATAAACATACTAATATAATCATTTTTTTTGTATTTACTATGAATTTCAAAATTAATTTGATGCCCAGAGTTATAAATTTTTCCGAATTTTTTTAACATAAAATATTAGAAATATTATATATGCACCTGACGAATTCGGAAAAGGAAATAAATTAATTGTTAAAATATTAATGTATTTTATTTTATTTAAAGTTAAATATAACTTAATAAATATTTTCCGAAATCTATTTTCAAAATTTTATTTATTTAGTTGAATTAATATATATATTGATTAATATATATATATCTTATATATATCATATATATTATACATATATATATATATATATATATATATTCTATATATATTATATAATTATATATTATTTATATTAGTTATATATAAGTTATAGATATAAAAAATATATTATTATAGCTATATAGACTTTAGAGAGGAAGCCCTTGGATTCTTATTTTAAGTGTTATGCTTTTACTGTCACTTCATTTTATATTACTAAATGTACACCAAATTAAAGTACATGTATAGGGGAGCCTTTCATACCTCCGACCCGCTTATTTTTGAACGTCAAAATCAAATTTTTCACATTTTTTTTTTCTGTAGATTATAGAAGAAATTCTCTCGAACATCATGGTTGTAATTATTTTTAAAAATTCTAAATGGTTTTTTTAGATACAGAAATTTATTTTTAGAGAGGTGTCGAACTAAAAAATTTTCAATTCCAGTCAATTGTAATTCCAGGTTGGCTTAGAGGTTAAAAAAAAGTTCTTATTATTTATAATTATAAGAAAAATTCTATTTTTTTTTTTCATATTCTCAACTCCCACCGCATTCTTCGGGGATTTTACTCTATAGGTCACATAAATGTGGAATCGAAGCTGGAGCGGAGCCGAAGCTAGGAACCCGGAAATCCCGAGCCGGAGCTGGTGCCTGGTGCCGCGTGCCCGGAGCAGATCTTGGGTATGAAAATTATTTCAAGAAAATTAAATTTTTAACGTTAAAATTGTTTGCCAGAAAACCGAACTAAATCATAGTGTTGTATACATAGAGATTATATGTTGACATGCGGCAGAATAATGATTATCGTATGTGTATAATCAGACATGCGAGCTCGGATTCCGCGGAGCGGAGTTGAGCCAGAGGCACGGTGTAAGGAGACGGAGCCGAGCCGGGAGCCCGAAGTATGGAAATTTTTTGCAAAAAATATTTTTTTAGGTGATAAAAATGATTATTGCACAGAAAGACGTGCTGAAAGCAGTTACAATTTATGCAGAAACCTTAGATCGCCGATCCGGGCAGACATAAACCGGTTATAACAGATCCGGAGCCGGATCCGGAGCCGGCTCAGGAGCCGGATCCGGCAGCCGGATCCTGGGAATGAATTTTTTTTCGGGAAATATTTTTTGGTGAAAAATTTAGTTGTCAAAGACATTTTCATTTAAATAGTGCAGAAACCTTAAGCGAAGCCGGACCAAAACCTTAGTCAGGTCCGATCCGGATCCGGATCTGGGTATGATTTTTTTCTTCAGAAAAATATTTTCTTAGGTGTGAAAAATTAATTTCAAGAAGACGTGCTGAGCGAATGTTCAATAGTGTAGAAACATTAGTTCGGATCGGAGACCGAAAGCCAAGTCGTTATCTCGAAGCCGATATCGAGCGCGGATCGTTGGTATGAATTTTTTTTCGGGAAATTTTTGGGTGACCTTGTTTGCCGCAGACGATGCCCATGTCGTTCAACTTTTCAATGAGCTGCAAAAACTTAGTCGAATCCGGAGCCGTTTGCATGAGATCCGCAAGCTCATCGATGAGGACTACGATATAAGGAAATCGATCCGGAATTTTTTCTTCGAAAACTCGAACTCTTCTTCTTCGTGGAAAAATTCATTTCGACAAGATGTGCTGAACCCGATGTTCAAATTCGTCTAGAAGCACTTAGTTCGTGATCCGGAGCCCAATAGTTCCAGAGCCGATCCGGATCCGGAGCCTGATGCTGGGTATAGAATTTTTTTCGTGGAAATAGATCTTTGTTGGGTGAAAATATTATTGTTAGTAAGACGTGCCGACATTTTCAAATAGAGCAGAAACCTTAGTTGGATCCGGAACGCGAAGCATGAGTCGCGATCGGAGATGCAGAATCGCAATCATGGACTCAAATAATTTTGTTCAGAAAAATTTTTTTACTGGTGAAAAATTTATTTCAAGAAAGACGTGCTGAAACAGAGTGTTCAATAGTGTAAAAACATTAGGTCTGATCTCCGGAGCGAAGCAGAAAGTCGATCGGGGGCCGTAGAGATCCGGAGCCGATCCTTAGGTTATGGAATTCTTTATTCGGGAAAATTATTTTTTTGGTGAAAAGATTCTATTGTCAGAAGACGTGCCGAAGACACTTTTTCAATAGTGCAGATAAACGCAGCTCGGATCTGGGCCGAAGCTGAAGTCGTTTGATCCGGTCCGGACTTAGATTGATCCTGGTATGAATTTATTCTTCAGAATATTTTTTTGAGGTGAAAAATTTATTTCAAGAAGACGTGCTTGAACAATGTGTTCAAATAGCTAGAAACATTAGTCGGATCCGGGGCCGAAGTCGTATCCGGAGCCGTATCCGGAGCCGATCCGTAGGTATGAATTTTTTTTCGGGAAATTATTTTTTGTGTGAAAATGTATGACTGAGACTGAACAAATTATTTCAAATAGTGCAGAAACTGTAGTCCGGATCCGGAGCGAAGCCAGAGTCGAAGCCGGAGCCGGAGCCGGAGTCGGATCCTGGTATGAATTTTTTCTTCAGAAAATATTTTTTTAGGTGAAAAGTTATTGTCTGCAAGAAGACGTGCTAAGCAATGTTCAAATAGTGTAGAACCATTAGTGATCCGGAGCCGAAGCCAAAGTCGTATCGGATCCGTATCCACACTCGGAGCCGGATCTGGTATATCGATTTTTTTCGATTAAATATTTTTTTTGGTGAAAACTTTGTCCAGCAGGCCGTGCCGAAGAAAATTTTTGCAAATACGTGGCTGAACCTTAGTGTCGAATGCCGCGGAAGGCCGGGAAGCTGAAAAGTCGGATCCGGATCCGATCCTGGGTATAGAATCTTTTCTTCAGAGAATATAGTTCGGTTTTGTAGGTGAAAAATTTATTTCAAGAGACGTGCTGAAAAATGTTCAAATAGTCTAGAACATTAGTCGGATAGAAACCTTAGTCCGGATCCGGATCCGGAGGCAGAGTTCACGCTCACGGAGCAGGATCCGGAGCCGGGATCCTGGATACTTTTCTTTTTGGGTGAAAAATTTTTATTTGTTCATATAAGAAGACGTGCGAACAATTTTCAGAATAGTGCGAAACCTTTTAGTCGTATGCCCGGAGCATGTCGAAGTCCGAAGGTCGATGCCGGATCCGAAGCGGAATCCGATATGCCGATACCGGACTCTAAGGGTGACAAGTGAAATTTTTTTCCAAAAACAATATTTTTTAAGGGGAAAAATTTATACAGAAAAGACGTGGCTGAAACAATCTTTCTAAATAGGTGATGAGAAACTTAAGTCGATTTCCGGAAGCTCGTATCCGGAGCCGGATCGGAAGCCGGATCCTGGGTATGATCCGTGGGTATGAATTCTTTTCGGGAAGTATTTTTTTGGTGAAACAATTTAGTCGTCAGAAGACGTGGCGAACAATTTTCAAATAGTGCAGAAACTTAGTCGGGATGCGGAGCGAAGCCAAGTCAGAAGTCGAGCGCGATCCTTATCGGATCCTGGGTATGAATTTTTTTCGAAAACAATATTTTTTAGGTTAAAAAATTTATTTGCACGGGGAGACGTTCTACATCTATGTTTTCAATAGTGCAGAACTTATTTTTGAGGTTTTCAGAGCCGTCCAAAAGTCGGAAGTCGGAGCCGATCCGGGATCCTGGGTATGAATTTTTTTAATAAATATATTTTTTAGGTGAAAATATACTACCCTAAAATTACTGAACAATTTTTCACATTTTATGGCATGCTGCCTTCCATTCCGGAGCGCGGATCTGAAGCCGAGTCGGAACCGGATTCTAGGTATGAAAATTTTTCCCTAAATAGTTTTTTAGATGAAAAATTTCATTGCCAGAAAGTACTGCACAATTCTCACACCTGCAGAATCCTTAGTCGGATAAGGAGCCGAAGCCGAAGTCGGCTATGGAGCCGGATCCTTATTCTTGGGTATGATTTCCGTACATTAAATACTAGTTGAGGAGAAAAATATATTGTCAGAGACGTGCTGAATGAATTTCAATATAAGTGCAAAAAGTATATAATCTGGATCCGGATCCGGAGTAGGAGCGGGAGCCGAGTATGAATTGAGTTTTATCGAAAATATTTTTTTAATTTTGAAAAAATTATTCACCCAGAAGACGGGCTGAACTCAATTTTAAATAGTGCAGAACCTTAGTCGGAGCAGAGCCGGAGAGCCTGAGCCGGAGCCAGAGTAGATTTTGGCATTAATCTTTCTTTTTGTCAGAATATTTTTTAGGTGAAATACTATCTACACGTCAGAAGGAAGTTGCTCATCATTTTAAATGTAGAAACCTTAGCCGGAGACCTGAAATCCTGAATAAAATAAATTATGTTATCTTGGACGGTGGGAAGTAATATATATACTATATATATATATATATATATTATACTATATTTATACTATATATGTATAGTAAGACATAGTACAGAATATATATGTATTAGTAGTTAGTATATATCTCTTCTTGATCATACCCATACTATATATAATATATATATAATAGTAAAATATGATAAGCTATATATATATGATATATATAAAAATATATGATATATGATTATTATATCTATATAATATACATAATATATATATAGATATATTTTTTTAGTTATGATTATATATATATATATTATATCATAATCATATATTATATATACTATATATATAACTATCATATATATATAAGCGGTTAATATAGTCTATATAAAATAGATATCTTCAGCGGAGGGAGAGGCGGTAAACTATCTTTTTGAAATTAGCCAATAAATCATCCTCAACGTCATACGTTGAATCATACGTCATTACCTCTCGAAGCCATACCAGTGGAGAAGCACATTTCAAAAGCTAATAGCAATAAGGATACTCATAATGCTAATATAGATAAGGTGATGTCAACGATTCTTAACAATTTAGAAAATAGTTTTTTTATAGATTTCGTGATTGTTATAAAATTTTTTTTATAAAATGAAATTTAAGTATTCTAATTTTAATATCCGCCTCCAGAAAGAAAGGCTATCTGGAAACAGATTTCCTAATCTAATGCTTCGATATCACTGCTCTTTGAAACTCGAGTGCTATATTTAAATCGACAGGCAGGGTGGTTGGACACACCTGCTGTGCTTACATGGCTTCTGCTTGGATGCTCTTGGGTTACAGGAGCAAAGCCAAATAGTCAACGGAAGCGCGAATAATGGGCACAACATGCCTATGTTGGGCGACAAGGAATTTGCAATAATAAGACGAAGAAAAATTCATTCGCGCCAGGGACTCGAACCATAT
The DNA here is from genome assembly GCA_015478945.1 of Trachelipus rathkii. NCBI lineage: Eukaryota > Metazoa > Arthropoda > Malacostraca > Isopoda > Trachelipodidae > Trachelipus > Trachelipus rathkii. Next base: position 44,381 of record JABUQX010087242.1, read on the forward strand.
GACAACAGCGTCGCCGTTAGACAATGTACAGGAAGCTCTTACCACTAGTTCCGATCCAGCCTTTCCAGAAAAGAAAAGACATATCGAACAGTTTTTCTAATTTACTGCTCCGATATCTACTGCTTTTGAAACTAAGTACTTTATTGTAAATCGAACAGGAAGGTGGTTGGGACAACCTGCTTGTGGCTACGACTGGCCTGTGCTGCTTGGCGTGCTCCTGGGTTTACAGGAGCAACCAACCAAAGTCCAAAGTCAAGCAAATGGCCCAAAACATGCTTGTTGCGGAAATTTGCAATAATAAGACGGATATAAATTTCACTCGCGCCCAAGGACTCGAACCATCGACAACAGCGTCCGTCGCCGATAGAATGTACAAGAAGCTCTGTCACTTGTCCGATCCACTTTCCCAGAAAAAAGATGGCATTTCGGAACAATTTTCTTATATATATTGCTGTCGGAAATCACTGTTTTTGAAGAACTCAGTAACTTATTTAAATGACAGGAGGGTGGTGTGGAACACCTTGCTGGGGCTACATGGCATTCATTCTGCTTGGGTATTCTGGGTAACAAGAGCAACCAATCAAAGTCAAAAACGCCGAAATGGGCACAAGGCTTGAGATTACACATGCTTTTGCATCACACAAATTTGCAAAAATAAGAAAAAGAAAATTTTCTCATCAGCGCCAGGACTCGAACATCAACAACAGCGTCCGCGCTCGTTAGACAATGTCGCCAGGTAAGCTCTACCACTAGTTCCCGATCGCCTTCCCAGAAAGAAGGCATCTCGGAAACAGTTTTTCTAATCTTCTGCTCCGATAACACTGCTATTGAAAACTCGGTACTACTTATTTAAATCGAAGGAAGGGTGGTTGGAACACCTTGCTGGGGCTACAATGGCCTTCTGCTTGGTGCTGCTTGGGTTCAGGAGCACCAACTAAAGTACAAGCAAACGCCGAATGGGCACACATGCATGTTGGTGCCAAATTTGCAATAGATAAAGAAGAATTAAAAATTTCACCTTGCGAAGGACTCGAAACCATCGCACAACAGTCGTCGGCTGTTCGACATGTGCAGTAAGACTCTCAAACCACTAGTCCGATCCAATACCAGAAAAAGAGGCATCTCGGAACAGTTTTCTCAACTCCTGCTTCGATATCACTGGCTTTGAAACCTCGGTAGAATCGTATTAAAATCCATTGGAAGGGCTGCTTGGAACCCCTATATAGTAGCATATATACTATATATTATTATATAACTACTATACGGTATATATAATATATCTATATATATATATAGTGTAATATATATTAGTATATATAGTATATAATAGTATATATAGTTATATATAATATATGATAGTAGTATATTATATTGAATTACATATACGTATACGAGTATAGTATATATACTAGTATATAGACAATATATATATATATATAATATAGCTATATATCTATCTAATATATAGTACATAGATGATATATATATATTATATATATATATAATATAGTAATATATAATATATCTCTATATATAGTATATATATATAAGAATAAAGTTATTATTATGTATATTATCATATAATATTATATATTATATATAATATATAGTACTTAATATTTCTACGTAAGTAAATATATGAGAATAGATATTTTTTTGCCTTCTTCAAAAAAGAATATTTTCACAATGTTTATTTGCGTTTTTCTAGCAGCTTCATTTTTTTTTCTTACATTAGATCAACAAAAAATTCAATTAAAAAAAAACCGAACAGTTTTTTTTTCTTCAATTTTGTGAATAAAAATCTGCATATAAAATCATTAACAGAATGACGTTTATTTTAAATGCTGCTTTTGTATGATTAAAGGTGGTGTCACACGTGATTGATATGTTTTTCTTTTCAAAAAATTTGAAACTTTTTCAAGATAAAAATCAAGTCGAAAAAGACTTTTAAAAATAAAATTTGAAATATTGGAAATGGTCTAAAACAATTGCTATTACTACAGAAAATTGAGCAACTGATTTTAGTGAAAGAAGCATTGAAATATCTTAAATATTACAAGATTTTATTGCATTTTTGCGAAAGCCCGAGAAAAAAAATTTCCCCATCTCCTCCCCCAAAAAAAAAAACGAACGAGTTTTTTTTTTTTTTGGTTTCCAAAAAAATTAAGATTAATTAGTTGTTCATCAAAAAGACATTTTCATTTGTATCGGTTCGAAGAAATGGATTTTGCGGATAAAGTCTCCCCTTAAGATAAAGACGCACTTTTTTTTAATGAGATAAATTTTTAAAAAGAGGAAAGCGTAGAATGATTTTCGTCCGACAGACCGCGAAACCTCTTCAGGCGCTAGGATCTAGGATTTCTTTCTTGATTTCATCAGTTCAAGTGTGTTTCAGAGGTGGTCTGCTATCTTCTTCATGGTGTTGTTGAAATATTTAGATGTTTTTCAGATATTCTTTGTATAAAATCTATCTTCACTTCACCGGGATGCTTATTGGGAAGTTGTTACTATTATAATGCAAAAAGGATTCATGATTTTGGCTGTTCGTGTGATGATATTTTCTGAATCATTTTATATTGTGAAGATTGAAGAGCGGCCTGTGTGTACGCCCCTATGACTTTGTTAAAAGCTGAATTTATGCTGTCTTGTGCAGGTCATATGTATGTTGAATTTTTCTTCTTTGGTTAATTTAATAATTTTCACTATATATGATTTTTATAATAGTATTGCATGGGATGTGATATATACACAGCTTTGGGGGATTTTCTTTTCGTTTGGGGGTTTGAGAATGTTTTTTAAGAGATTGTTTGATGTGGAATGAGGGTAATATTTTTTTGGTAACTTTGTTTTATAACGAATATAATGGTAATTAAGGAATTGGTAAAATAAGGAGGTGTTGCTATTTTTTCGGCGGAAAGGTGCTATAATCTCTTTTTTGCTCTTGTTAAATGCTTAGAGAGTGATGAAACTCAGGATAATAAAGGTGATTTGAAAGTAATTGTGGATAAAATTTAGTTTCGTGCTAGAAGAGGGGAGAGCAATATACGAAAGGCACGGAAACTAGAGATGACAGAACAGCTAATTTTTGTGTCTTGGGAATGATTAGATAGCCAATGTAAATAGTTTGGTGCGAGATGTTGGTTTTCTATTATAGTAAATTGCACAAGTGATCTGTTATCCATGTGATTAGGTAATCAGAGGAAGGGGGGATAGAGTTGTTGGAAGGGATTTCTATCGTATACTGAGCTGAAGGATGAATAGAGTTTAATATAGTTTAGGACATCATTAGGGGTGGTGTTGTGAGGGAGGAGACAAAATGGTCATCTACATATCTAATCAATAAACTATTGTTTAATAAGGGGTGTGGTAAAATATGATTAAAGTCATGTTCTTCCATTTAACTGTTCTGTGAGTATGGGAAGACGTGGCTATCCCCATACCAAGGCCGAAGTTTGTTTGTAATTGTGCCAATTAAAAATGAAAAGAAAGTTGATGCAGTACTGTGAGATTTGGATTCCCGTTTCATATTTAAAATAACACATAATCTCTCATTACAACATATCTTCTTTCATTTAATGGCAAATATTACAAACAAACTTTAAGCCTGAGTTATGGATTCCCACTATCTCCATACTCAGTAACATATATTTGGAACTCGCAGAATCTCATCTTATTGAACTGAACCTTAATTAATTAATAAGACCTAGTTTCATGATGTTGATGACATTTTTGGTCTCCCTCCTCACAACACCAACCCTAAGGATGTCCTAAACTATATTAACTCTATTCATCTTCAGTTCAGTATACGATAGAAAGGCCTTCCAACAGCTCTATCCCCTTCCTCGATAACTTAATCACATGGAATAACAATTACTTGCAATTTACTTTATATAGAAAACCAACATTCGCACAAACTATATACATTGGCTATCTAATCATCCCCTACACTAAAATCAGCTGTTCTGTCATTCTCTATTTTCTCCGTGCTTTCGTATATGCTCTTCCCCCTCTTCTAGCACAAAAACAAATAATCCACAATACTTTCAAAATCACTTTACTATCCCTGGGTTTTTCATCACAAAAGCATTTCAAAGTAAAAAAGAGGTACTATAGCACCTTCCCCCGAAAAATGCAACACCTCCTTTTTACCATTACACAAGGCTACCATTATATTTCGTTAAAACAAATATTAACCAAAAATATCTAACCTCATTCCATCCAAATCAACATCACTTAAAAACATTCTCAGATACCCACAACGACAAGAAACAATCTCCCCAAAGCTGTATTATCGAAATTCAGTGCAATACTTGCCAATAAACAGTATAAGGTGAAATAGATTTGGCAAAAAGAAAAAATCAAATCATACAATTTAATTTTCAAAGGATTGAGCAAATAATTCAGCTTTAACAGTCATGTAGGCTTAACACAGGCCACTCTATCAATTTCAACATATACAGATGATGCAGAAACAAACACACGAACCATAGCAAAATCAGGTAATCCTTTTGGTATTTATAATGGTAACAACTACAATAAGCATCCGGTGAAGTTAAGATAGATTTTGCACTACAAAAATGATATCTGAAAACATACAAATTTTTCCAACAACACATGAGAAAATAGCCAGACTGCACTGAAACACACTTGAACTGATGAAGATCAGAAAGAAATCCAGTCCCTTAGCTGAAGGGGTCTTGCGTGTCGGGACGAAAATTAACTTTCGCTTTTTTAAAATTTAATTTTCATTAAAAAAAGTGTTTTAACAATGTTTTTAATTTTGTGATAACTTTAGTAATAAAATGAAGTGACAGTAAGCATAATACTAAAAAAATTAAAATTAAAACTAAAGTAAAATATATCATACACATAAAGTTCTGTTAAATATATATATATATACTAATATTATATATGACTATATATATATATATATATAGAGTATACCTATATATTATTATAGTTATATATATATATATATATAATATTATAGTATATGATATGTATATATATTATGTTATATATTATATTATATACTATAGTACTATATAGCTATATATATATAATATATATATATAATATAATATATAGTTTATTATTATATATATAATAGTACTATATATATATATATAATATTATATAATTTATATATATATATATATTATTTATATCTAATAATATTATAATATAGTATGTATATATATAGTATATTATATTATACTATATATGATAGTATTATATATATATTATATTATATATATATATAGTTATATATATATATATATATATATCAATATTATATATATATATCATCTTCTCCTTTCTAAGAAATCATTAATTTTCTAAAAATTTCTTTCGAAATATTTATTTAATTGAATTTTAACATGTATTCCTTTTTTATAATTTAATATTAGTTATATTTGAAATTATAGTTTATTTTCTCCTAAGTTTTTAGACTTTCAGTGTTTTTTTTTGACTACATTTCTCATTTTTAGAATCCCCGGCGCCTGGCCCCGGCCGCGCCCCGGCCCCGGCGCCGGCCCGAAAATTCCCGCCCGGTCGTCCTAATAACTAACTATAGTATATTATATATATATATATCTTAATATATTATATAGTATATTATATGATAATATATAATATATAGTAGATACTATATAGATATATATATTATACATATATATCGATATATATATGATATGTAATATATATGATATATATATATATTATATACTATAATATTTTCTTCATGTATAGGTATATTATATATAGTACTAATATATATATATATATATATCTATTAATTAACTATTATATAGGTGATATGTTGCTCACGTTCAAAAATAACTGGCCACCACTATGGTAATGTCATTACGCAAGCGAAACGGAAAGGCCCTAACCGCCATGAAACCCTTGCACACAACACAGACCGACAGGAATCAGTGGTAAACTTATGTAACCACAATACGGATAATTCCTGCAGTAATTGGGCCGTCACTGAGATAAATTTAGAAAAACAAAAACCACATAAAAAGACCTGGGAGAGGTGGGGTAGGTTATTGCCGGGGTATAATCGAGCGAGGATTATTTCAGTGGCGAAGCGAACTCGATAAACAGGGAGGATAGTGCGTCCAACTGTCCCAATAATCTTGCGTGCAAGATACAACACTCCATCCGAAGGACACGGGTACCGGGCACTTGGTTGACGGTTCATTGTGCAAACACAACGATTAGACAGGTGGTCCAACGGTACCAGGAGAACCTAACACATGATCGCGGGAAGAACAAGTTAGACCCTGGGTCACGACATCCGTGGAAGACCGATTTATACTTCTGCGTGCATTACGGGAGCGCCACACAATGGCCCAACATCTAAAGATAAAGCTGGCGGAGATACACGGCTCCAGGGTGAGTGACAGGGTGACGCGACGCCTTGCGGAACATAATTATCAGCCCCGGAGACCTGCCATAGATCCACCGCACACAACGGCACATCGAAGGACGCGACTGAAATTTGCCCAAGAAACACATCCATTGGACGATCGAGGATTGGGTAAAGATGCTCTTTGTGTACGAGTCAAGAGTGTCCCTGAACGCTTTGGACAGGCATGCTAGAGTATACCGACGACCGACGGGGAGGTTCGCGAAATGCAATGTGCTGCAGGTGCCGCCATTTGGAGTCGGTCGGTTATGGTCTGGGGAGGCTATCTCTTTATCCGGGGAGCTACTGAGTTGCACATCTCAATGGAGCACTCTTACCAGCCGTAAGTTATATGCACAGAGCATCCTGCGAATCATAATGTTCGTGCATATGCCCCTCACATCTGTGACTCTTTCATGCTAATCGCAAGACACACACAAGGCGCCCAATGTGTGAACGACTACATTAGGACGGTTCAAATTACGGCGTTGGAGTTGCCAAGCAATATAGTCCAATGCTTCAACGCCAATGGAACATTTTGTGGATATCTGAAAACGTCGATCGCGACAGCTGCAACCCACTTTCGCATGGAACCCTCCCGGACGCTGCGAGCAGGCACCGCGCACTGGGATCAGATCACTTTCCAGGACAGTCGCCCACTCATCGCGAGCATGCCAGGACGTTGTCAGGCAGCTATCCGTGCCAGAGGAAGTCATATACGGTAATTGAGGACAGACCCAACAGCCCCGCGGCCGTCGCCGTACGGTACCAACATTGTAATGTTTGCAGGCGCCGACCTCCGAAACCCTACTGGCGAAGCCCTTTGGCTGCACCTTGCCTCAACACTGACTCTATCAACCTACGGTTCTGGGAGGAATCCCCACCATGTTGTTGTCATTGTCCAATAAAGTGTCCTTCGCGTTCTTCAACCTTTTCTACCCTTCCTTCGCCACGTACCCTTGTGGTGCGTTAATTTTGACGAGTAGTATATATAATGATGATGCTAGATATGGTACTTTTATGAAACTTTGGAACGATTCCAAAACATTGGGCAAATCATCTACATAAGATCCAACAATTGTAATAATTATCCCATAGTTGGGTGCAATGGTTGCATGAGGATAGGGAAATTCTTAGTTATTTTGAGTTTGCTCCTGTTAACAATCTGCAAACTATTATCGTAAACTCTGCAGCTGATGCCACCTCACTGCATTGAAGCAATGAGATAGATATGTGAAGGAACTAAGGTTTTTGGTCTTGAAGTGTCGTGATATCAATCAGTCATTTATAAAACTGCAGAAGTCACAGAATTGAAATTGAAATGAGTGACTGGAAAAAATATGCCAGTCACCGATTTAAGATACTTCAGCAATGAATCAGCAATAGAACAGTCTGATTTGAAAACTAGGCATAATATGAATAATGTTGTATTTACACTGCACATGGAACTACCCTCAAGCAAATAAAATTTAACTAAACAACAAATATAACTTAAAATTAGAACACTTTTAATACCAAAATCTTAGTTCCCTCACATACCTATCCCACGCGACATTCATCATAACAATTACAATCTTCTTAAAAAAATAAAAGTTAAATATCTTCCTCTGCTCTTGATATCTTAGGAGTTTTCTTTCCTGCATACACTTTGTGGAAGGGTCACGTTGTTTTCCTTATAAAACAGGCTTCTAAGGAGTTAAAT
>JABUQX010087242.1:57500-94398 GCA_015478945.1 Trachelipus rathkii
CCGGTTATTTTCGTCAATACAGGCATCTGGGAGAATGATTCTGGCATATTTAATGAAATGTCTACATATAAATTCACTTCTTTCTTCTTGGGAACCAAAATTTTTGTTTTTTAATGATTAAGGAACTTTTCTCTTCATCTGTTAATAACGATTGTATATATTCATCTATTTGTTGTTTTACACTGATATCTGAATAGTCTATTTCTTTACGAAACCTTTTTATTAGTTCCACATGAGCTTCATTACTACCTTGTATTAAATTTACTCTTTTTATTTCAATTAAATCATCATTTATTTTATCTATTTTATTCTTATCTATATCATTTCTACAGTTTTTCAAATTCTCTTTTTCTATTTCAATCCGATCATCTATAGTGATTCTCTGTTTCTCAAAATTCTCGTTTTTCTCACGCATGGAATGCGAGGTATTTTCAGTATTTGTATTGTGGCTTTTTAAATGTCCAAAAATTTTCCCTTCTTCGGAATTTACTATTCTGGCGCTTGCGGTATTTTCTTTTATGGTTCTCGTATACCTTCTTTTCAAGGTGGGCGATATTGGTTCATAGTAATATTGAGTTAAAGATCCGCAATTCCCCACGTATTTGTGTTGTGTTGAGTTCATTGTTCTGATTGGCTACTTCACTCGTGGGTGAGCCACTCACAGCGCCGCTTTGAAGAGGTTTGGGCATTAATGCTCCGCGCCCTTTTCATTGATCGTCATTACTTCATCATTTTCATTATAATTATCATTATCATTATCAATTTCGTTGCTTTGAAGGTATGCAGACAGAGGATTTGCCTTTTTATTAATTAACTTCCATGTTACTTTGTAGGAACTCAACAGATTCAGACTTCGTATCTCTCGTATATTGTAATTTTTGCTATCATTGACCCGTTTGTATTTTTGCAACAGCTCTCGACATTGGGTATGTATTATTAGCTCGCGACCAGCAAGTAAATATCCATATTTGTTTAATATTTTGGTTAAACATACAAGTAGTTTGTTAGCTGGATCATATTTCCTTTCAATAGGCGCTAATATCGTACTGTAAAAAGCGATTGGGCGGTCCTCTTCGTCATCGGTAAGGATCACTCCCGCGGCTACGTCAGTAGTGTGTATGATGATTTTGAAAGGGCTTGAAGCGCTTGGGTAAGCAAGGGTTGTTGTATGTTTTATTGCCTTTTTAGCATCTTCAAAAGCTTTATCTGCAGCTGGGTTCCAGTTAATACGACGGTTTGCATAGGGTTTCCCCTTCAGGAAGGTATTAAGTGGAGCTATGACATCTGAAAAACAGGCTATAGATGATCTGTAGAAGCCTATCTTTCCAAGAAAGCCTCTTAATTCTCTAATAGTTTTTGGTTTAGGAGTGTTGAGTTATTTCTTTCCTTTTTTCAATCGTTTGGAAGTTATTTCCTTCTTTCATTTATTCATTATTCATCTATAACTATTCGACATCTATATGCGCCGATCTGGCATTTTGCGGGGTTGATACTGATATTTAAATATTGTAGTCGTTTTAACACCTGTTCAAGGATGATTTTGTGTTTCTCTTCTGTTTGAGTGTGAATTCATGTAGACGCATGTGTTTTTAAGATCCTGAGGAATATCGACAAATCTTTGAAACAAAAATGGTGAGGAAACGAACCCCATAGGTAAACATTTATAGCTATAGTTTCCTAGATTAGATGTTATAGTAAAGTATTTTTCGCTGTCTGGAGATAATGGGACCGAGTAGTAAGCTTGCGTCAAATCCAAACGTGAGAACCATTTGCTCCTTTTTAATGTAAACATGGCATCTTGAAGAAGGGGTAGACCATACGTCTCGATTTCTGCTCTTTTGTTTAGCTCTCTAAATATTATCCTCACCCTATTGTTACTCTTCTCTAGAACGGACATTGGAAAAGCCCAGGGGGAATTAGTTCTTCGTAAAACACCTGTGGCTAATAGATTATTAATTTCTGCTCGAGTTTGAGCATATAATTTATGAGGGATGCAACGGGGCCGGAGGGCAATAGGAGGTCCTTTGATAGTCACATGATAAGGATAGGTATTGGCTAGTTCAATTAAAACTTTTTCAGGTATAAAGGCGGTTTCTTCGTCAGTAGTTACAAGACCGTCCTTACCTATTAAGGCTGTGCTCATACTGTTATTTTTATTTTTATATTTTTCAAAAATTCTATCCCAAGTTTCCATTTGTTTTAATTTTATATGATTATTTTCAGTTAAATATGGGTTCAAAAATAACTCTGTATATTTCAATAATACCTCTTTAAAGAATAAAGAACTACGAGGAACATGCTCAGAGGAGAGAGGGTTTGAAAGAGACAGATTAGAGAGAAAATTTTCATGCACATACTTAATATTAAAATTTTCATATCTACTCAATTTTATAGTTTTGTTTGTAACTGGATCTATTAATAAATCGCGTTTGAAATCGATGCCCATTTCAAAATGTTTCAAAAATGTTAAACCTAATATATTTGTCTCAATATTTGCAACATAAAAAGTATCAACATAATTTCTACCTAGATTAAGGTACAAATTCAATAGTTTTAATGTCATAAATAGCAATTTTTGAATTGTTGGCAGCTAACATATAACCTATGGGTGCCTTGCTATTTGCAAGAGCGCTCCCAGCCAAAATATTTTTTTCCGATCCACAGTCAACCAGGTAGTCTACCTTATTTAATATGTCATGTACTCTATATAATTTCAAGTCGTCAACCTCACAAGTCTTCTTGTCTATCCCAACATCGGCTGTAACATTTTCAATGTTAAAACATCGGTCGTTAACAGTCCTCAAAACAGCTGGATTTGACAAGCGACTTGTCTCGTTGCTCTCACTTTCCATCATATGGGTCATAACAGATACATCATTTAATGAATTTGATTTAAAAAAGATATAGCCCACATGCAAAGGGTCTATAGTTGTAATAAAATTTTTACGTTGTACATTACCAATATATTTCGAACTATCAATTTCAACCCTTTATTTGATTCTCAATTATTATTATTTATTTTTGTTTTTAAGGCTGTTATTTTTATTATTATTAATTATTACTATTATTATTATTACTGACTTTTATTATCAAGTTATTATTAATTGGTTATTATTATTAATTTCAATTATAATTGTTATATTCTTATAATTATTATTATGATGTATTAATTTATTACACTGTATTTTATTTCATATATTATTAATTCATTATATTATTTATTATTATTATTAATTATTATTTTTAACTATTATTATTATATGTATTATTACTTATTATTATTATTATTATTATTATTATTATTATTATTATTATTATTATTTTTATTATTATTATTATTATTATTATTATTAAATTATTATTATTATTATTATTTTATTATTATTATTATTATTTATTGTTATTTAATTTATGTATTATTATGTATTATTATTATTATTATTTATTATTATTATTATTATTATTATTATTATTATTATTATTATTATTATTATTATTATTATTATTATTATTATTATTATTATTATTATTATTATTATTATTATTTGTTCTCTTCTCTATTATTATTAATTATTAATTATTATTATTATTATTATTATTATTATTATTATTATTATTATTGATTATGGATTATTATTATTATTTATTATTATTATTATTATTATTATTATTATTTTGTTATTTATTATTATATTATTATTATTATTATTTATTATTAATTATTATTAGTTATTTTATTAAAATTTAAATTTAATTTTTTATTATCCAATTATATTTACTATCAGTATAACTACTATTATTATATTATTATAAATTAATATTAAGATTTCTTTTTTGTTGAAATTTTGTTATTCTCAAGGGTTACCTTCCTAAATTTGAGTTTTTAATTATTGGTAAATTTTATAATTTTTTTAACTTAGAAAAAATGTTTTATAAATAAATAATCTTATATTTACGACATTTCCTGAAAGTATTTGAAATTCCCTCTGCATTCATCTTTTATATTTTTAATTTCTGTTTTCTACAGACCCTCATTGGTGTCGTAAGAATTTCATTTTTTGTGTTTGAGCGGAGCATACAAATCCTTTACAATATGCATTATTTGATGCTTGTCCTTTTTTTAGCAAAATTTTTATTTATCATGGAACATTATTTTTAATTCGGCATTTGTTATTGGTAGTAGTATTATTTTCATATTTATTACTATTAGTACTGGTATTATTATTATTTTCATGTTTTGATTGTTTAATTATTTGTTATTTATTATTATTATTATTATTAATTATTATTATTATTATTATTATTATTATTATTATTATTATTATTATTATTATTATTATTATTATTATTATTATTATTATTATTATTATTATTATTATTATTATTATTATTATTATTATTATTATTATTATTATTATTATTACTGCACTTATGTCAATATATCTGATGAAGACTTTCACCATTAATATGAGTATTGTTGATAACTTGCACTTTCGGGTGAAATGTCACTTTTCTACTGTGACCTATATTTTCACGACTGTCGCCAGATGGTGGAGCAGACAGCCGTTTTAAGAGTTTTCCGAAGCTTGAGAGACATTACGTGTGGCGTTCATTTCGCCATTAGCATAAAGTAATGGATATAGGGGACATTCATTAGATTCACAACTGTACGCCCTGTGGAGGAAGCGTGAGTGGTAATAACACAACTCTTGACCCGCATTATTAAAAGCGTTAGTGAATCCATTATCATCCCACCTTGAATTTCTATGCTAACTTCTGCCCCGTCTCATGTTTCTATCTTCAGCTGAGTGGCGTTGACCTTGAATAAGGAATTGCATAGAGCCTGCCATCTCAGCTACAGCCTTTGTAAGCTCGACCATCTGGCGCGAAATCTCGTTGTCATCGTTACAGGCAGAGTCAGGTTTGCGCTCTTGGTCGCGCGCAAGACTCGGTCGGTACGCAGAGTCTGTTTCACGCTTGTCTGTGTTAGCTCGCACAGCATTAACAGAACCCCAAGTCTGTTCGTAGTTTGTCTGTTGATATTTACGGTCCTTTTCAATGAAGTTTTTGAACAAGTCATCTGCGACTTTGACCATACGATGAATGTTATTTTCTTCAGCCAATGTGTATACGCTCATCTGGACGTTTGTCGGAAGTTCTTCGAGAAATAGTTCGATAGCAAATTTAGGGGTATTGTCTACTAAGACGTCGAAATTCTTGTAACCAAGCACCCCTTTTACTCGATTGAGGTATTCACTTGGGAGTTCATCAGGCCGCATTCCTTGTTTGAAGATTTCCCGAATCCGTTGGCGAAGGGCGGGAAGATAGGTTTGTTCTATATCGTCTAAAAGTAGTTGATAAGCATTTTCTTGTAATGGAAATTTAATTTTTGATACCAGAGTGGTTGGCAAAATTGGTGCTAACAGACGAACACGTTCATGCGTATCATCGATGTGGTTTAGCTTGAATATCTCATTTGTAGCACTAAGCCAGCTTATGACATCATAAGAATCAAACACTGGTAATTGACTTGAAGTTAAATGGCTAGAAGTCTTTAATGGTGACTTATGTTCTTGAAGCCTTTGTCTTGTTTCTTAGCGGGAATTTAGCGGGGTCATTTCAAGAGCTTTATTGTCGGAGGAAGAAACAGATGGCTGTTTCCCTTCCTTGGAGGGTTGATTTTGTTGAGGAGAGGGCGGTTGTTTTATTTGACATAGGTTCACCAACGGATATTATTTGCTGTACACAGGAATGCTTGCAAGTTTGGCCTCCGATACACGTAGGTGCACACACACTATGATGAATACGATGCATATGGTCTTACAAAAACGCTTCCCTATCTTAGTTTATTCCCCATACCTAATAGATAATAATATTATTATATATATATATATATATATATATATATATATACTATATATATATATATATATATATATATATATTTACTCATATATATATATGCATCGGTGTTCGTATGTCTGAATATATATTGTATGTGTTGAACAAGTGTAGATTATTTACGTAAACATGAATGCACTTGAGAACATATGAAAAAAAACTACATGAGATTGAGCATAAACTTGCATCACGAGTTGGTTATAACTATTAAAAATCTATACCAGTGTATTAAATATCTATAATAAAAAATAAAAAATCCTACTTCTGAATATATTATAATAAATTTCCTACCATAAAATTGTCCTTGAGTATGTGTGCTGTATATATATAATATTATATATATATAATTATATATATATAACTATATATATATTATATATATATATATATATATATATATATATATATATTAGTTCACCACCACTCACGGGCAGAGCCCTATTCAGGAGGGAGGGCGTGTTGCACGCCTCAGAAAGTCACACTCACCACAAATTACGCAGAATGAGCACAGACGCGCTTTGAAGAGGGGGAGATTAAATTTTTCAGCAGAAAACACAGAAGATGGAAGAGAATTCCACAGAACAGAGGTGGCAGAAAGAACCGAAGCACCGCACGCGAACTAGCCTGGATTATTACCAATATCATACACAAAACTCATTTGCAGACCACAGCACCCTTTGTGATCACGACGGGGCACGTAAAGGTGGTGTTACAGCGAGTAGATAAGCTCCCTCGAGCACCTTACCGCTTCAGTACCTATAGAAAAGAAGAACTAACTACCACAACATCGCGCCGCAAGATAGAGGGTCAATCCAAATCGTGATAACTGGAAAGTACAAAAAAGTTTATAAGCCTTTTGGTCTTTACCACTCGACCCAATTCCAAAAGCCGGGGAAACTCAGAAAGCCCCCCCAGATATAGAGAGCCAAGTTACTCCACTACTACAAAAACAACCCAATAAAAACAAAAAAAAAAAAAAAGGCGGATGAGGCCTTGTATAGCTGCGAGTTAACGTATGAGTAGCGGGAAAAAAAAGTGTACGCAGTCTAAACAAGAAACTCCCAGTTTCTTTTGGGCCGCTCCTAGCAACCATTGTTTTATTTGAGGTTTCCAAGACATTTTTTTTATATAGTTAAGCCCAAGGATGTTTATATTGTCAAACAGGGAAAGACGAGAGAACCGTCGAAAGAAGGATAGGAAAGTTAAGAGATGTTTTGGAGAAGGAGATTGTAAAAGTTGGGTTTTAAAAATTGAATTTCACAAGGTTGAGACAGCCCCGATCCCGGAAATCTATCAAGATCATGGAGAATAGAATCGGAAAGATAAAAACGAGAGGCAATTCTAAAAAGTAAAAGAGGAGCAGAATTGAAATGAGTTGAAGAATTGTAAAGGAATCGAGCAATCGGCATATGAGTGGATAGAGTTAGAAATGCAGGTGAGAAAGATCATTAATGAAATGTAGTAATAAAGTAGGAGATAAGACAGAACCCTGAGGAAACACCACAATTGGACAGAAAAAGGGAGAAAGTTCGCCCCATCACTACCAGACGATATTGAACGATTCGAAAAGAAAACTAGACATAGTAAGGCAAAGAGAAGGATGAAACCCAAAGGAGGGAGCTTGGAGAGCAGTGACCCGTGCCACACCCGGTCAAATGCCTTTGATATGTCAAGCGCCCCCACGCAAGCTCCCCATAGTTCCTAGGGGCAGAAAACCTAAATCAGTAAGATAGGAAAGTATCTTAGCCAGTAGACTCGAGCGCCGAAAACCATACTGGCAGATCGAAAAGAAGTGAATGAGATGCCAGATGATCTAAAAAGAGAGTTGAGAAGGCTTAGAATACAAGAATAGAATACAAGTGAGAGCTATAGGGCGATAGTACGAAGGATCAGAGAGGCTTCCTTTTTTTTCGGAAACAGGTTGCGACATGTGCTTGCTTCCAACCGACTGAGGCCGAAGTGTTTAGTATGAGACATAGAAGAATACTAGTTGACTAGGGGAGGCCGGGCCACTCAGAAAGCACACTCCTCCTCAAACTCGGGGTAGGAATTGCCATCCGGGTCACCCGCCTTCCAACGTTCATAGATTTCAGGGACCCAATGCACCCGGTCAAATGTAATCACAGCCAAAGGCATAGGACACCTGAAGAGAGAAGGAGGAGGAGGAGGAATTGCTCCGGAATTTTCAATGATTGGAGTTAGAGGAAAATAGGAGTCCGAAGAGATTGTTTTCAGTTCAGTGGGAGAATTAGCAACAGAACCATCAGATCTAATAAGATGGAGGAAAGGCAGATTTACAGAAGTGCCTAGAAATGTTTTTGCAAGACGGCTAAGAAAGAGTTGTCAGTAAGGAGAGCCAAGGAGGTGTAGCGCACTTTCGTGTTAATGAAACCTCGCTTTGCTCGTCGAAGAGTATACCTGCAGCGATTTTCCAGGCTGAATGAAAATTAGCAAGAGATGATGGAGAACAAGATTTTCCACCCCCGCAGATACGCACTGTCTCTTAAGCGCACTGAAATGGCCAAGAGAACAAGCACGACATCGAAACCATGGATTATGAGGAGAGAAAATTTAGTCACATAGAAGGAAATCTACTTGCTCATCCCATCAAACATTACAGCTCCCACCTTTTGGGCAGAATCGGCAGAAAGCCGAAGCGTCACCAGAGACAATATCCAGTCACTCCAATTATAGTTAACGTAGAAGCAACGCCAATGGCCCCCCCAATCGGCCCGATCAAAGTGTCAGAAAAAAACGCATAGGGCAGATGGAGCTGTTGGAGAGAAAAGTATTAAAAAATTAAGAAGATATAAGGTTGTTGGTCAGGAGCTTATCACCAATAGGGAGCGAAGGTGGCTGTATTTATAGAGACAAGGACTTAGTGGTGAAACACTAGTCAAGCGTATTCAAGAATTGGTTGGGACAATCCGGGAATGTGTGTGGGTTGTTTAGATTAGTTACTCCAGATCGGTTGGAAAATGCTAAATAATTCGGGCCTCCTCCCACACCTAAATCAGTATGAGAGACCCCAACCCATTCAGTGTTGTGTACATAAATAAGGACCTCAGTATTTGGATGAGAAAGTATAACAGTCTCGTGAGAGTAGTAAGATATTCAAAAAAGGCGAGAAAATCTGTTCTGTAGGAGAACAGTAGCAGAAGCAGAAGAATATTATTGTAGTAGAAGAAAAAAAGATTTTAAGCCAAGAACATAAGAAAGTTAGGAGATTCGAGATTCTGCGAGACGTGTTACAGGAGTGTTTATGTATACATAATCCCCTACTCACCCATATAAATATATATATATATATTATATATATATAATTCCCGATAACTAGACTTATACCCCTTATATTATCATCCCATATTACGTAACTAATATATCTATATATATATTATATATATATCCGTTATACTACTACGTACATATATAGCCATATTATATACAATATATATATCATACAATAATATATATATACTATATATATATATATTTAATACTACTTATTCTTACTACTATACTATCACTATATATATATATATATATAATATATATATATATCATAATAATAATATTATATATTAAACCTATATATATATGTTTTTGTGTGGCGCGACACTTATGTATGTCTGCGATGAGCCAAACGTAAGTTGGTATTTTTAATAGATCATATTGAGTAGGCATGAGACCTATGAAAAAAAAAAAAAATATACATAAAGAATGAGAGCATAACTGAATCACTAGTAGGTTTTAATAGTTAAATGTACCAATGTAAAAATAAAAATAATCTTCTCCATAAAAATTGTTTTGAAGTTGGAAAGTTGTTCAAATACAGCCGACCCGTATTAACTCCGTGTAGTGCTCACACATGTAGACTATGTTTTTCTGTTCTTAAAAGATTCTTCTTTATTCCTTTTAATAAAAAAATTCGACTCCCACTCATTAACCAAACGCCTCAAATGAAGAGGGTCCGGATAAGGACGTCAAGAACGCTCCACCCTCATCTTGACTAATAAAGCGTCTTGTTAATTTTAAAATTATCCAAAAAAAAACTTTTGTGAATTCTGTGTCTTTTAACAAATATTGACCAAAAAGTTTAAATGCAATAAAAATTACTAAAAAGTAAACCAGTTTGAAAAATTCCAACCTATGTACAAATAAGAACAAATCATGCAATAAAAGTGATAAAATTGATTTATTCTCAAGGGTGTTAAGTAAGAAATAACATAAAAACTCACCGTTTCACGTAGTATAACACCTAACACAGCTATACTATACTATATATATATATAATATATATATATATATATATATATATATATATTAATATATATATATATTATATATTAATATATACTATATATATTCTATATATATATATATTACTACCTCTATACTATATACATACGCTTAATAATATATAATAGGAGACGAGGACAGATCGGAGAGGGACAGAGAGATGAGGAGAGAAGAGAGCAGACCGAGAGAGAGTTTGTTAAGAGAAAAATCCTTTGTATATTTAATATATTTTTTATTAGATGATTCCATTTCATTTTTATTGCAATACTCAAGGAACAGCCTCGGAAGAAGACAGACCTTTAGGGAACAGAACCCCGGACAACGATTTTGGGACCAGGAACCTCGAAAAATGTTTCTTAAAAATTAGATGCGCTACGCTTGATATATGCGGACGTAGGGTGGAAAAAGGAAAAGAGTTCTGGAGATGATCGAGAGAGAGGAGGAATTAGGACATGCTTGGGGAATGGGCAGAGATGCGATATGTAGCGGGAGGAAGAGAGAGGAAGAAAATTGAGGAGGATATGTCATTGTATATAGCGAAGGGGATAGAGGAGGGGAATGGAAATGTTGGGATGAGGAATGTAAGAAGACGGAAGAAGAGAGCGATGGTTATGTTATTGTTGCTGATTGGAGATTTCATGCAAGAAGCACGAAAAGGAGAGAGACGAGTAGAGACAATGGTAGGAACAGTTATGGAAGATGAGATAAAGAAATTGTATATGCAAGGAGAGATGCTGAGGATTCTGTCATAGTAGGAACGTGATTGAAATCATCATGGAATGTTTTTTCCAAAGAAGGGACTCACATAGGTTCACAAGTTATAGACGGAACAAACATTACAGGAGGAATTGATCAAAGATCTGATTATAAAAAACTAATTAATATCGTCTGATAGTAGGAAAATAAGGGAATGTTAAAGTAATACCTGGCCAGTAACACTCAATTCGGCATCATAGATGTTTTTGACGCGACCTGGTATGAAGGCCAGAAAAAGCTTACAGAGTAAAGAAAAAGAGAAAATTTGACTTAAAGTGGAATCACTGAAGGAGTATGACAGGAAAGAAAAGGGATTATATTAGAAAAATAAGTGAGGACTTAGAACAATTAGAAGTAGTAGGAGAGATGGGGAGATACAAGAAACGATAAGTAAGGGTAGCAGAGGAGGACCCTAGGCAAAAGAATGGGTGAGGAGGAACGAAGAAAAGACACAAAAAGTGGTGGACTGAAGAAGTGAAGAGGCAATAAATAGGAAACACGGCTCTTATTTATGAGAAGTTGGCTGAAAAAGTGGAACTGTTACAACAACGGGGCTCAAATGTGGAGCAAAATTGATGCAGAGAGAGTGAAAAGAGAGTTAAAAGAAGAGTCATGCAAGAGAGAGCGGATAAAAATGATGGAAAGATGGTGCAGGCCACTGAAAGGAAGAAGATTCTTAGACTGGCAAAAACATACCTAGAGGATCGAAAGAGGGAAAGTTGTGCAACAGGCAAGGATACACAAGGAGAAGTTTGTGAAAATTCTAATATTACACAAACAGGAGATGGACGGAGCACTTCAAGAAAACTGCTAAATGTGAATAAACAGGGAGGAAGGAAATAGAAGAGATATTTAGAGGGAGAGGAATAGGTTATGAGGTGATGGGAGGATTGTAATACATATGGAAGAATTTTAGAGTGTGGGCTCTGAACAGCGAATGTGAAAGAACGGTAACGCACCGGGTGAAGATGGGATGGCATACCCATAGAATTGATAAAAAGAGCGAGGAGAGAAAATGAAAGAATTTTTGAAACTTTTATTAATAGGTGGTGGAACGAGAGTGAAGTACCAGAAGGATGGGGAAAGGCAATTATAGTGCCAATATATTAAGGGGAAAAGGACGGACACAGGAGACTGTTAAAACTACAGGGGAATTTCCTTGTCGAACCATCTGGTAAAAAAACATATGAGTGAATTTTAGAGAAAAGGTTGCGGCAATCAGTAAAGTAGAGCAAGGCCTGGTGGAAAGAGCAGCACGGACTATTAGAAAATGAATAGTAAGCATCGACGAGATCTCTGTTCGCTCATGAGAATTACGTTTGACAAAGGTATGGGAATTTAACAAACGAGCATATTATACGCTTTTTATAGATCTGAAAGAAAGCTTTCGACTTCAGTGCCTAGAGAGGACTGTGGAGAGTGTTGGGAGAGAATATGCAGTGGGTAGAAAGTTGAGAGGAGCTCTGGAGAGTTTTGTACCAGCGATCAGCTAAATGTATGTAAGAAACAGAATTTCGAAGAAAAGAAATGGTTCGACGGGACGAAAGGGGCTGTTAAACAAGGCCAAGGTTTGTCACCAATTTTGTTTGTATCGTATTTTGGATGTATTGATAAAAAGAAGGATGAGAGAAAGATATCGGAGATTGGACGGTGATTATTTTGCTTATGCGCGCCATGACCTTGGCGTAGCTGTGGAGCGAAAGACGGGACGGGCCAAAGGGGTTCGAGAATCGACGGTAGTGATAAGTTTTCCAACATGCTGAGACGAGGGCCGGCAATGACTATAAAACACAGAAAAGACGGAGATCATCGTTGTGGTCAGTAGAGAAGAAGGAGGGAGAGAGTTGAAAATAGAGGTGGAGGGGACTGAGATAAAATCGGTTTGGAGATAACTGTAAGCATACTTGGGTGGAGTATTTGAAGAGAGGGAGGAAATGTACAAGTGATCACAAGTAGGATAGCTCAGTTATGGGGGAGGCAGTAAAGACAGTGTTATTCCATACCTGAAAGATAGAAAATGAGGTGTGGAGCTGAAAAGGGATATATCTTTGGAAAGGTGTAATAACACCGATTTTTACTATATGGACCCAGAAGGCATGGCAGTACGACCACAAGCAGGATAGTAGAATTACAGTCTCGACGTAGATGTACGTTTGAGAGCGATAATTGGGAAAGACAGAAGAGACACGACAGAAAAAGCGAAAGATAAGAGGAGGGAGTGAAGGCATATTAAAAAATATGATTGCAGCCAGATTGAGGTGGTCGGGACATCTGGAGAGGAATGCAAGAAGGAAGAGTGGCCAAGAAGAGATGGGAGGAGTGGAGACCGCGAGGAACGAGACCAGAGGAAGACCTAGGAAGAGATGGGAAAGCTCGGTGGAGGACTCATTGAGAAGACATGGACTGCCGTCGACGCAGGAGCTGAGAGGGAAGATGGAGTTTTGGAAGATAGAGCAAGATTCAGAAGAGTGCTGCGCCAGCTTGACAGGGGTCTTTGACCGCCTTTTTCCCTGGGAGCGGTTGTAAAGGATGTAAAGTAAAAAGTAAAAGATAAAATGTCATAAATGTTAAAATGAATTTACAATATCTTCAATTATTGAAGATCGTAAATTTTCAATTAGTAAAAATTCAAAAATTGAAATATAATCTCTCTCTCTCTCTCTTCTCTCTCTCTCTCTTCCTCCTCCCTCACTCTCTCGTCTCTCTCTCTCTCTCTCTCTCTCTCTCTCTCTCTCTTTTCTCTCTCTCTCTCTTCTCTCTCTCTCTCTCTCTCTCCTCTCATCTCTCTCTTCTCTCTTCTCCATCTCTCTCTCTCCTCTCTCTCTCTCTCTCTCTCTCTCTCTCTCGTGCTCTTCTCTCTCTCATCTCTCGCTCAAGCTTTTTTGAAAAACTTAATCAAAATTAAAATATCTGTAATTCCTTCTCTATCTATCTATTCTATCTATCTATCTATCGTATCTATCTATCTATCTATAATCTATCTATCTATCTCCTATCTATCTATATATCTATCTATCTACTCATCAATTTGACTATCTATATATATATTCTACCTATTTATCTACTATCTATCTATCATCTATCTATCCTATCTATCTATCTATCTATCTATCTATCTATCTATCTATCTATCTATCTATCTATCTATCTATCTATCTATCTATCTATCTATTTATCTAATCTATCTATCTATCTATCTATCTCGCCATCTGATCTTCTATCTATCTATCCTTATCTATCTATCTATCTATTATCTATCTATCTATCTATCTATCTATCTATCTACTCATTCTATCTGGATTGGAACGATTCACAATCTTTTTTTTCTCGATTGCAAAGGGCAATAATCTTGATAGTTGGAAGCTAAATGTAAGAGAAAAAGAAGCCATTGGAGTAGAGGAGTATGCCTAGAGCAGGAGCGAAATTTAAACTGCGATTTAAAGGGGAGTGTTGAGTAGTAAAGAATAATTTCGAACAAAGAAAATTGAATAGCTAGGGTTTAAAAACTAAAAAGCCATTAAAAACTTTCTGAAATAAAAAATCAAAGTTAGACGCACACCAAAAAGTTCTCGTAAATGAAACTATGCCAAGAAAATCGTATAGAATTTTCAGGAAAAGATATAGGAAGATAATTGATGATGAGTTTTGTCAATCGGGCGAAAGTTTTCATATTAAAAGGATGTATTGGGCAGAGGTTTATGATATGTTTGGTGCAAAGGAAATTCGTGATATGATACAAAAAATGAAACAATCATTGGGACCAAATTAGTTTCATTTGTTTTATATTAAGTTTGAAACGGAAGAACTTGATAGAATAGTAGTTAGATTTTTAAATGTGTGTGTGTGATGCATAACTACGTACCTATTGAACTGTTAGGGAAAATGATTACGCTAATTATAAAAGATCAATATGTAGATTGGAATAATATAAGCAATTACAGATTGGTTATGATGTCTTCAATGTTTTTTAAAGGTACTTGAATATGGTATATTATATAGAATGGAGGATTATGTGGTTCCCAATGATAGACAACATGGTTTCAGAGCAAAATATTCTGAAACAATTGAGGCTTAACTCTCAAAGAAACAATTTCATTATATTTAAATAAAGGTTCTATTGTTCATGCAGCCTTTTTGGATTTGAGGAAATCATTTAACAGTGAATCATGAGATTATGTTTAAGAAATTAAGTGATATTAAAGTTCCAAATAATCCTAGTAATCTTACAGTTAATATGTATAATTTTATTGGGAGCAATAAACCCCATGAACCCGCTCTAGGAATAATAGTCAATTAGCTGTATAAAGTAAACAAGAATTGTTTTTTTTTTATTATTTTGCCAGATTAAGAATGGTGTAAGACAGGGAGCATCTTATCTCCTCTACAAGTTTTGCTTATTTATTAATGAATTAATATATGAAATTTCAGATTGTAATGTCTGAACCAAACTGGGGTTTTATGTTTATTATGTATGCGGTCGACTTAGTTCTACTGTCTCCATCGGTTAAGGGATTGTAGGTTTTATTGAATAATAGTGAGAGAATAGTGACTAGGCTCTGTTTAAAAATCAACTATAATAATAAAAGTGTGACCGTGAATTTTTGTAGAAGAGATTGCAAAATCAATGAAGACGAGATTAAATTTGTATTATCAACGGTACATTGAAAAATAGTAAAGAAACGAAATATCTTGGTATTATTATTATTATTATTATTATTATTATTATTATTATTATTATTATATATTATTATATCATATTATATTATTATTATTATTATTATTATTATATTATTATTATTATTATATTATTATATTATTATATTATTTCAAAGGGAAAGAGATAAACTTTTTAATAAATGTAATGTAATTTTAAAAGAAATTCAGTTCAATAAGCTATACTTGATTGAGTCTTAATGTATACCTTTCTAAGGAGCAGATTTGTGGACAAATTTGAGAAATGGTAGCCAAATCCTAAACCAGTTTGTTATATGTTATCATAAAGTTATTAAAAAATATATGCAAGGTATTGAGCAGAACAAGTAATCACGAGATATGTAATCAAAATGATGTTCTTATGTTTAGGCGTTATGTGAATTATCTTAAAATATTGAATATAGTTTGCTCAGAATAGAGAGGAAGCACTCAAATAGACTATGTAGGTAGTCAATTAATATATTTTATTTTATTTTTAATTATGTAGTTTATTTTCATTGTTTAATGTATATATTTTTTTGGTGTTATTATGTACTTTTTTTTACGAAATATAGAATTAAAGTCTGAAATCTTACCTATTTATCTATCTATCTGTCTCGGAAATTAATATATATATATACAGTATTCAAAAAAATAAATAAACTAATTAATCCCACATTCTCTCTCTCTCTCTCTCTCTCTCTCTCTCTCTCTCTCTCTTCTCTCTCTCTCTCTCTCTCTCTCTCTCTCTCTCTCTCTCTCTCTCTCTCTCTCTCTCTCTCTCTCTTTTAATTATCATACCTTTCTTTCATTTTTCCTCTTTGAGTCATTAAAATCAGTCAAAGAGTCATTTGTAAGCCACTTGTGTGTCTGAAGTCATAAAACCTAAAACCTTCGAAACTCGAGAATTGGACTTGGAAGTTCCTTCCTGAATTCTAATGATATCCCTTTTCAGGCAATTTTTTAATTGAACAAAATTAAAGGAAAAAATAAAATCTTAACACAAAATATATATAATATAATAGGGTTTTTAAACAGATATTATATATATATATATATATATATATATAAATATAATATTATATATATATTATATATTAATATTATATGATATATATACTATATATATCATATATATTATATAATATATATATAAAATAAAACTCTAAAAATATATATATATATATATATATATTACTATACTATATATGATTTATATATGTATTATATATATAATATTATAGTATATAATATATATATATATATATATATATATATATTATATATACACTTATATAATATATATATAATATATATATATATAAATATAATAGGTATATATATATATATATATATATATATATAATATATATATTATATATATAAATATATAATATATATATATAATATATTGATATATAATATATATTAATTCAGTTTTAAGACTTCTAATTCAAACATTTCAAGCTCGTGTAAATATTAAAGGTATTTTTTTTAAAACCACTTTAAAATAAAACTAAAGGAAAATCTTAAGAAAAAATAACTAAACGAGAAAAGTTTACGTTTCGAGACTCCTAATCGTTTGGATCTCCTCATCAGAACTAAAAAAAATTACCAAATTTAAAACACAATAAAACTATAAAAAAATATTGAAAATTACAAAATAAAAAATGATAAATATAAATTTCAATGCAAAAAGACAGAGTGGCGTCATTCACAATCTTAATCCTTTTTATCTTATCCAAAATTATTAATTTATTCAAAAGCATACTATTTAGTATTTGATATTAAAATCTTTTGTGATTGGATCAAATTGAAAAATCCTTCTGAGTATTGTTAAAATTTCTTTGTAAAAATAAAAAAAGGGACTCAATCAATTGATTTAAGTTTTTATATTTGGAACGAAAACAAAAATTTCTGCACCATCCAAAGTTAATTACAGATCCCCTCTGCTTGTAAATGTTTAACAAAAGGCACTAACTTTTCATTGACCTCTCCATGACTTCACCCAATGTTTGGTCAATTCTTGTTTTTTAAGGTCTTTAAAGTTTATCCAAAAAAAAATTAAATCATATGCACATATAACAAAGGAATGTTGTAAAACACCCTTCCCAGGCTTCTCTTTCCTTGACCCTCCTATATAATTATAAAAACTGGAACACAACGCCTTAAAGTATCTAACATCATCATACAAATCAACTTCTCCCATTACGTTTCTTTTCACCTCCCATATATTAAAAAATAATATTATCGTATAATATGTTTCTAAGAGCTTTCATTATTGTGATCCACAATTTCTCCAACAAGAAACTGATTTTATATTTCAAACTTTTCAGAAACTGGCATATCCCCTATTTTTAATAAACGTAAAATATAAACGGCCTCACTCTAATTTATCTGCAGGAGTAAGAAATTGCTCATCCTTTTGTTCATGGAAAATTTAAAGTATTCCTTTTTCACCCCAACTTCTTGAACTTAAATTTAATATTTAATTTTTTAAATTAATTAATTTTCAGTTTCCTGAACCACTTCAAGACATCCTAAACAATTAAACTAATAATACCACAAACACGAGATAAAAGCCATTGGGGATAGTGTTTACAACATATCTGCTTGTTTGTATGTGTGCATAGGGTATTTGGGGGAACTTTAAAGACCTTAAAAACAAAAATGACCGAACATATGGGTGAAGTTTAGGAGAGGTCGAATAAAAGTAGTGTTGTTATTTTAGACATTTATCAACAAGAAGATCATGTTTATTTAATGGAATGGTTTGCAGAAATTTTTGTTTCTCTAAAGATAAAAAATATGGTCTAAGTCCTTTTTTTCATTTCTACAAAAAGAAATTTTAACAATATCAGACGATTTTTCAATTTTTAATCCAATAGAGAAAAGAATTATATCAGATCATATTAAGAACTGTTTTTTTAAAAAATTAATATTTTTGAAAAATTAAAAAGGATGAAGAATGTGACGCCACTCTGTCTTTTTGCTTTGAATTATAATTTTCATTTTTTATTTTGTATTTTCAATATTTTTTTATATTTTATTGTTGTTTTAATAATTTGTTAAAAAAATTAGTTCCTGATGAGGAGACCAAGACGATAACAAGTTTTCTCGAAACGTTAAACTTTATCTGCGTTTCAAGAAGCCCGAGTGCTCCTTATTATTTATTTTAAAAGTGGTAAAAAAAAATGGATAAAAAAATATTTATAAATATATTATAATATATTTATATTATATATTTATATATATATATATATATATATTATAATATATATATATATTATACCTATATATTATTAATTTATATATATAATAATATGTATATATTATTAATTATATATATTATATATATATATATATATATATATATATATATATATAAATATAATATTATATACTATATATACTATATATATGTATTTATATATTTATATATATAATTTCCATATTATTAATGATTGAAGTTCTTGTGATAAAAAAATATTATATATATTATTATTATATTATTATTATTGATTATATATTATGGATTATATTATTATAATTTTAATTATTTAAAATTATATTTCTCCATACCTTGTTTCAAAGTTTCAAATAAATTTTTGTTTTTAAAATCTCCAAAATTAAATATTCTGTTTTTAAGATTAGATGAACCAATAAAGGTCATATATATACTATATATATTATTATAATATAAAGTAATAATAATATATATTATATATATATATAAAAATATACATATATATATATATATATATATATTAAATGAATGGGGGCCAGGCCTTTGAGTACTCAGCATTTATGGGATGAGAAAACCGGGTGCTTTAAAAACTACGATTTTAAGCGTTCTTTTTTGGGCACGTGGATGGCCTACGTCTTCAGGTACTTTAGAGCATCCGGCTATTGATAACTCTGCCACGCACGAAGAGTCAAATGTTCGAATCCCGCTGATGGGAGAGTAAAAATCTCCTGACTCATTCATTTAACTCGGTTGCTTTATAACTGTTCTGGAATCCAAGTTTTTTGGCTTGGAGATGGCTCAGTTGTATAGCAACGGGCATATTGTCCTCACGCGCAACCTGCGGTGGTTCAACCCAGAGAAAGGCAGTTAATTCCTAACCTTCTCATATATGTTTCTTTCTTAACATCTATCTAATTGCGATATTATGGCAATACTTTAACATCTCTCAAAAACTATAAAGAACGAGAGAAGGACAGGCTGGACACCTGTGATGTCGCTTGAGCGGGAACTCGGTTGCTTTTAAAACTGTTCTGAACTCCAGGTTTTGGCTTGAGGGATGGCTTCAGTGTTTTATAGCACCGGGCATATTGTCCTCACGCGCAACATGCGGTTGGTTCAATCCCAGAGAAGCAGTTAATTCTTTACCTTCTCATTATATGTTCTTTCTTTAACATCTTTCTAATTGCGATTATATGCAATATTTAAATCTCTCTCTCTCTCTCTCTCTCTCTCTCTCTATATATATATATATTATATAATATATATATATATATATATATATATATATATATATTATATATATATACTATATATATATATATATAGCTATATAATATACTACTTATATATCAATTATACCAGTACTATATATATATTTATATATATATAAATATATATATATATAAACTAATTAAAATTAAAATGAAGAAATATCGACCAAAAAAATTTCGTCGCTCCTCAAATTTAAAAACCAAATCCAGTTTTTGAGAATTTCTGAAACTCCAAACATATTGCCTAAACAAAAATGGGCTGGGTCTATTAATGACTTCTATGGGAGCGCTTAAAGCTCTGCATTTCTGACGCCTTGTTAACGTCAGTTGAATAGATCATTGTTCCATCATTTGAGCGCTTTAAACACTCATTGACTTATCCAACTCGCATTAATGTGGCGTTAAAAGCATGTTTTAGGCGTTTATATATATATATATATATATATATATATATATATATATATATATATATATATATATATATATATATATATATAATATATATATATATAATAATATAAGATATATATTTATACTTATATATATATATTATATATATATATATGAACAGTTATATAGATCTCGAAAAAAAATTTCTTACTTAAATAAATAAATTGGCGAAAAAAATAACTTTTTATTCGATTTTTTTATTTTGATTTTAATTTTATTTTATTTTAATATTTATTTTAATTAAAAATATTTACAAATATTTTTAAAAAAATAACAATTCTTCTGTTATTTCTGAAACTCTGGACGAATTTCAAATAACAAAATTCGCTAATGTACGGAGGAGGATCTTAAACATACTGCATTTATCTGCTTGTATTTATTTTAAATAATAAATGTTGTATTGTGTGACAAAGGTCAAAGGTTTGATCCCTTCGCGAGGATCATAGAAAGCAATTTTCTTGAAGGATCTTTTTATACACATGATGAAATAGGAGACTACCTCAAATCGTCGACAGAAAACATGGTAGACAGGATATTAAAAAAAATTTCCGTTGGTCCTAACCGTCGACAAATAATTTCTCAAAGGTAAAATGGTCGACAAAATTTTCTGCCACTCGTCCAAACGGTCGACACACTAAATAAACAATGCCAAAAAGGATCGACTCCTATCAGCTCGATACCTATCAATCGATTATCTAACGATTATATATCAGGTTCCTTTATATCGATATTTTATATCGAATTTTTTTTAAAGCTTTGAAATTAGAATTTTATATATATATATATATATATATATATATATATATATATAGTTCATCAATATATACTATACTATATATATATATATAATATATTATATAATATATATATTTATATATACTATATTTATATATTTATAATAGTATATATATATATGGATATATATTATATATATATATATATATAATAATATATATATATATATATATATACTATAATATATATATATATATGTTATTGTAAAAAAAATATATATTATATATAAAATATATATATATATATATATATATATATATATATATATATATATATATATATATATATATATATATATATACTATATATATGTTTACGGCAACGTAAATCCATCTAGGGTTAGGTCTAGTTTACGCATCGTCGATCCATATAGGTTAGGGTCTCGGTTAGGACCCCCTGCTAGTTCAGGTTATTGATAGAGTTTTGGGCGTTAAGTATACCAACAGAATAATATATACACTCACTATTACTATTAATATATATATATTATATATATTATTATATATATATATATATCATATATATATATATATATAATATATATATATATATACTATATTATATATATATATACTATTATAATTTTAATTTAAAGTACATTATAATAAATAAATTTATAAAAGAAAGCGAAAATATCTATAATAATCGACTGTTTAAGATAGGAAAAATTTGCCGATGTTGGTAAGAATCGACAGCATTTACCAGATTATTGTACTCGTCCAAATCGTAGACAAATAATTTCTCAAAGGTAAAATTGTTGTCGCACAATTTTTTTTACAACGTCCAAATCGTCGACACATTGAAACTGAAGGGAAAACGGTCGACGGCAATTTCAGTAATATTATCTAAAATGTTTATGTTTCAATATATATATAATATATATATATATATATATATATTATATATATATATATAATATAGTATATATATATATATATTTATAATATATATAATTATCATTATATATACTTAATATATATATATATAATATATATATATATATATATATATAATTCATACATATTATACTATATATATATATATATATATATATATATATAATAATTAAATTTAATTAATTATATATACCTATGTAACTTGACTTAATTAATAAAATATATACGCATAGTATAATCAAAATATAATAGGATATGAAAAATTATATTGACTGTTTCAACTGAGGATTAGAAGGATAATCTATGAATTCATTTAATAATCTATGGGAAAGACTAAATAGGCATATATAAATAGTTATATACACTTTATAATCCATATAGAGCATAATACTAAGTAAATACACTTAAGCTCACTACTAACCCTTAGCGGAAACGTCTTCATCCAGGAGTTAATTGTGAGTATACGTTAGATACCGTATAGAAGTAATGCAATTCATAATCTGGATGATCTAATTGACAAAAGGCATTTAATGGAAAGAGGGATGTCCACTCGTGAGGTAAAACCGAGCCCGAGTGGAGGTTAAGGGAGACACCTTTTACCTAAGTATCTCCATGTTTTAGTGAATCAAAAGCTTTTTACTAGGTATTCATAAAAACACCTCTCAAATGAACCATCCACAAATAGTTTGAGTAGGTATACTACCGGTATGAGTTCTTAATAGTACAGTGATTTTATTAAACAAGGTGAATCCGCGGTCTATATACGTAAACAATTTTGTCTGAAAATTCAATAACTGTGAAATTTGAAAAGCCTGGCGACTCTCCTAAAACCATTTACACACATGAAGCCATTTTCTCTATTAATTTACAGGAATAACAGACCGCCGAAATATTGGTCTATTGTGTATTGATCCTACAACTTTGTAGATTATACTTTGCCCAGGTTTATAGGGGATAACGAAAAATACAAAGGTTGGCTTAATTACCATATAGATGCGAATAAAATAACGCATTATCGTTATAAGGAAACTTTTTATATGAAGCTGGTTTCCATAAAACAGCTAAATGACCGACTAGTTAGTGTTTATATATATCACAATGACATATAATGTTACCTGTAACTCAAGATTCCGGCTTAAAATATTTAATTAATTAATTCTATAATCTTGATCTGATATTCAGAAAAGAAAACTCAATCCAAGGAGTTAATAAAACGGGTTGATCTTAATTCATCTACATCAACAATTCAACGGCAACAATTTACAGATTCACCCAATACTATCCTAACCTAACCTAACCTAACCTAACCTAATCTAAAATAAAGTACCTCACCTAACCTTAGCAATTTTACGATAAATTGTATATGTCGATGAACTAACCTAACCTAACCTAACCTAACCTAACCTAACCTAACCTAACCTAAGCAATTTTAAGTTAAATTGCATATGTCGATAAACTGTATATATCGGTGAATGTATATATCGATGAATTGTTGTCGATGAATCTGCCGGAAACCGAATAACATTATTTGAAGGAGGAAGGAAGGAACTAAAATCTTTCTAAACCTGCGACTCATCTTTCCTTTCCCTGTCTTATTAATTAAAGGTTACAAAGCTCTAAAACTTAGCGAAGCATCCAAACTAGACTAAAATTATTCCTACCCAATTTTATTTTTAGACGTTTCGAGTGACTAATTTTCCGGGGCTGACTCCCAATCTATTTATGGCTAGTTTTTTTTAATTTTTATTTATTTATTGCCGTATTCATTTAAACCTTATTCTATCTATTTATTTATTTTTATGTTATTTATTACTATTGTTTAGTTATTTATGTGCTCTTTTGATCTATAATTATGAATGGCGTCGGTCCTGATACTATTCCTCATTAGTTCTCACAGCTGGGCTAGTAGGTACAGATGCGTCATTGAATGGTCGGCCTGTATTCCATCTCTGCTTTCACTTCCAACCTTGCATTGGGTTTGCGGCAAGGTCGTTATGTCAGAAATTGACGAAGACTTGTGAGCCCTTGCAACCCTCAATCTTATCGTCTATATCGCTTTAACCTTCATTTACTTTTTAAGGTTTTCTTGTCATTATCTTACAATAAAGATTTGAGGTATTATCATTTCTTGTCAATCTTCGTTAAGAAACGCTCTATAGTAGTGTTATTCTTCTCTAGAGTCTGGTCCTCTTCTTCAGCTTTTTGTATGATTCTTTCTCTGTGGCTTCTAGACATGAAATCGAGAGTCTTCTGATATTAGTGTGGCACAAGGCTTTGTTTCCTAATACATTTCTTCCGGTATATATTTCTTTCTCTTTGACCTTCCCGCTGTTTTCTGTCCAGTTGCTTTATAGTCAATTGTGTAAATTCACTATTCATCCTTAAATAAATAATAATGGATATCTCTTCAGGGTCTTTGTACTGTTCTCAGCTATCTTTTACTTTCGCTATGAGCAGACTTCTCTCTCTGGTATTTACTCGTACTTATCCACTTCTATGGCTAACGATCTACCTTTCATAACTCCTTCATTTTGAAAAGAAATTCCTCCCTAACAGCTAGTTAAGCCTTGAGATAGTAAATGGCAGCCTTGGGTAGCATATCTTGGCCTCTAATCTTTCGTTCGCAATTTTTTACATTGAGATTCTGTACGTTTTGTTTTCAATATCTAATAACTCGGTCTTCATTTTCTACTAGACGGGTTAATCCTCCACACAGCTATAATATCTCCCCCAACACACAACTTTATAATATCTTCTTCGATCAAACATCGCGCTCAAGCCTTCGTCTGTACCTTGAATTCTGTTTTATGCTCTTTTTCTCGTATATTTAATTGGAGAATCTTATTGTGGGAAGGGCTTCTAAAGGTTTTGGCCTCTGAGGATCCTTCAGAAATTTTTCAAATCACCCTAGTTGCTTACTCTTTTTAAGGGAGCCGTTAGCCCCTGCATGGAGTATGCCCCACACATCGTGGATGATTCCACTGGGACATTTCCTTTTATCATCTCACCTGATCTTCCTAGCTCGCTAAAATCTTTCTCTACCAGTCCAATTATTGCCTCACTCTCCTTATTTTATCTCTTTTATAATAAACACTGCTCTTCTGATTCTCCACTAGTCGCCAAACTCCCTCCATGAAAGATTCCTTGTGTTATTGCACTCATTACCTCACACGTCACATCCTGTTTTAAACAACTTAACCGCTATGCTCATTCTTACATGTACTCCACTGGTAAAGTATGGGACACACTCTCTTAATCTATTTATCCAACTACCTTTGACTTGCGCATTTTTAAAAGCCGTGTATCTGGGCATGGGGCATAATGCGGGCAATGGGATTATGGTGGTCAATGTTCGGCATGGGGCATATAGGGCAGGTATGGGGCATGTTGCTTTTAAAAACTGCCTTACTGAATGGAACTATCTTCAAAACTTAGTGGTGTCTGGAGTATTTGTCTGCTACTCTTTGTTCTTTGAGTCTACCTAAGGCTATTACTGTATACGCTAGTATATCTAGGATTTAGGGCTAGTTATTGTATACTTAATTAATTACGACGCACTGGATGATCTCCTCCTAGTATATTTAATATATACGATTACCTTCAATTTATTATAATGCTATATATGTGAGTAATAAGGCTACTATATTATCCTTCTGGATTTCACATTAGATTCCATACTTATGTAACTATCAGTTGAATATTAATGATACCGATTACCTTCATTTGATCTATTATTACTCTTTCAATTGGTAGTTAATTTTTATCCTTTTCCAGTTTAATTCAGCGAATTTCTAGACTTATTAGACTTACTGTGGGGGCGAGTCGACAATACGACTGTTCAAAAGCTGTTTGGGCAGTGCCAGTGGATAGCATGTACCCTATAGCTCTTATTGGTTCTATTACCTCTACAGTTTAAGACAATGCACTAGTCTTTTCTATATACGTAGGCTCCTATACAATTCTTCGTCATAGGAAGTATAGGTCCTTCTCTAGATATTCAATGGAAAGATATGCTGAGAATGCGATATCTATACTGCTGACTATTTATATACATGCAGATTTATATTAAATATCTCCGAATCCATCTTTTATCAATTTATTTGCTTTAAGTTTTGATACTTTGGGAGAGTTATCTATTAGATTGCTTCTTTACCTTCCTCCCTCTTTTTATCCTGTCTCTTTGGAAAAGCTTTTGAATTACGTTGTACCTATTACATGTTTTATGGTCAAGCATTTACGGCACGCGCCTCTATGTTAATGATTATTATTCTATAAATGCTCTACATACCCTATCTCCTCTATTTATAAACATATCAAGTAGGTTTAAACATTAGGGCATTTATGTATAATGTTAATATTTACATTTTCAAGAGTAGTTATGGTTTGAAATATCATGATTAAGGACACCACATGAAAATGGGATGGGAGGCAGCATCTGAAGTGCTGTGTTATGACAGTTATATTATAACGTAGAGTGTATTAATTTTATTTGTGAAATCATACACACACAAACATATATAGTAATAATTATTATATATATATTATATTATATATTATATATATATATAGTTATATATACTATATATTATATAATATAATGAATCTATATTATATTATATATTATTATCATGTACTATATTTGTATTATACTTATTAACGGTATATAATATACTAATATATATTATAATATTATGATATATATATAGTAGTATATTATAATTATATAAGTATATATAATATATATATATATATTAGTTTATATATGTAGAAATTATAATTATATTTGAAATATAATTATATTATATACTTATTATATAGTATTATGTAGCTATGAGTGGGAATCTATTTTTGTCAAGTATATGACCTTATAAATTAAATATACAAGATAAATGTTTTTTTCTTTTTTACTTTTTTTTTTCATATATTTTAGTATATGACACTGGTGCAATTAATTAGATAAGCTGAACTCCAATCCACAATATTACAAGTATTAAAAATTAAATGATTAAGAAAGCCAAAAACGTTATTATGCGTATGAGAAAGAAAGGTTTTTAGTAGCTATCGAGTGATAGAATCAAGGTATCAGGGTTAAAAATTAATATTTTTGGCAAAGTTAGTTTTCGATTGAGTTTCAACGTTCAAGAATACACATTTGTGTTATAATAATATAAGACATCATTTACTGAATTTAGTGAGTGCAGGAAAACGTCACCTTAACTATATTTATGATTCGACGATTGCATGGGTAAAACACAAACCTAACTATATATGATCGACGATGCTTCAGTAATTTCTAACTTTTACTCTTTTCTCTGACTTAACTTGTCTACATTGCCGAAACAAGGTTTCTTTTCTTTTCGGGTAAGATTTTGCACTTCGAAATAATCCCAAGGCATCTCTGTGCTCGGAGCGCGCCAACGTAAGATTCTTAATAAAAAGGTCGATTTATGTAATTAATTTACCTTTTTTATTATTTAACAAAATTTTGAAGACTCCAAATGATGACCATTTGACATCGAATATAATAATTAATTATATGAAAAAGTAATAATAAAAAAAAACACACATTTATCTGCACCCATGAACTTATAACGTATATATATATATATATATATATATATTATATTGATATATTATAATATATATACTATTATATTTATTATATACTTATTATATAATTATATAATATTATAATATATATATTAGATATTAAAATATATATATATACTATCTATATATATTTAAATTTGATGCAAGTACATAACAGTCATCCTTTATTGAACCATTTAAAAAAAAAAAAAAATTAACGTTTATTTTATGTGTATAAAAATTTTTTTGCTTTCCTTTTAAAAAGAAAAGATTTGTAACCTCGGTCTCAGAATTTGTGCTGCTTTTATAGAACCTCATTTTAGTAATCGATAAATTTCTTTAGTCTGTTACTTTCCGGTAGAGTTTAGTAAAGCATTTTCAGCTCTATCAGTAGTTAAAGAAACTTATCTTATAATACTGATGCGTTTGCAGGTAGTGGAGTATGTACGTAACGAGCTTGTTCTCTAATGTCTTGTGAAATTAATCTCATGAAAAGATAATTCATTGTTTTATGTGCTTTATATTTACTTTAGATATCTAATCCACGGGAATTTCTCAGAAACAGAAGTTTTGGTTGCACGCTTCCAAACTGGCTTGAAAATTTTTCATCGATGTTTGCGCGAAAATCCTTAAAAAAAAAGAAGAAGAAAAAAAACATTATGATTTATCAATATGATTAAGATACAGTTAATGTCCCTAAATGATAAGACCGCAAGTTGTAGTACAAAACAGTACAGAAATATGAAGAAGAAAAAACAGTATGATAGTATAATTAAATTATGAGAATTCGCTTTGATTACAGATTTAAAATATTTGAGGAGTTTTTAGAAAAAAAATTCAATATCTTGATTCATCTCAAGCTCTTCTTAAGCTTCAACAATTGCAATAAAAACTTCTCTAAGTAGTAACAATCCATTGTAACTTTGACTCACCTGTTTCTTCACTTCGTGCTAGTTTTGCCGTTTAGTCTCAGTACAATATTCTTTGATATTTTTTATTAAATAGCTGTCTACCTTGCGTTGACCTAAAAATAGTTGTTAAAAAAGTTGTTTCTATTGTGCCAATAAATTTTTTAATGTGTTTGTAGTCCACATGAATGTGAACAGCAATGAACATCCAATGCTGCTAAATATTTTAGACAGCTTGAACATGCGAGTAATATGTTCCCAAAAAGGTTTGCACTATCGAATAATTATCCAATCAGAAATTCATTATTTATTTCCCTGTCGTAGTATGGCCATTGCTACAAATTATAAGTTTGTGCTCTTTTCAACCCAGTTAAACTAAGATATCTTCACAAATATCACAAATGTTTTCAATTCAAGATCTTATACTCTTAATTTTCTGCATTTGGATACTTTTTTTTATATAAGTTAAAGTTAAAATAAGAAACTCGAAATATGAAAAAAAAATTGATCTATTAAATAATTCCATAACCTTTAACAGTTAGATATCATATAATATATATATATTAATTATAATATATATATAGATATATATATATATATATATTATTATAGATATAGATATATATATTATTTATATATTATATATATAATAATATATAATATATATATATATAATATATATATATAATTATATATATCATATCTATATAATTATTAGATATATTATAATATATAATTATATCTTATATATATATATTATTTCTGGTATAAATATTTCGTTTCCTTTTTCAAAAAATTTAAAATCCAGAATATGAAATATTGTCAAAAAAATTTAACCAATATTATTATTATAAACAAATAATAATAAATTTGTTAATGAATTAATATTCATTTTTAATATAGTTATAAATTAATCATAATGAAGTATTAATAATAATATAATCTGAATATATATAATATCGTAATAATACGGAACTTATAGATTATAACAATTAATACAATTATGAATATACAGGTGTTTATGGCAATAATTTGACAAAATAATAATAAATAATAATAGATAATTTAATAGTAATAAGAATATAAAAAATAATGGAATATAATAATAATATTATAATTAATAATTAATATAATAATAATTATATATCAATATTAATACAATAATAATACTATAATTAGATATAATATACAACAATAATAATAATAATAATTTTAGATTCTTCAATATACTTTTATAAAATATTTTAAACATTTTAAAATATCTTCCCTTATTTATTTATTTATTTCTTTATTTATGTATTTATTCATTTCTTACTTTCTAAATCAGTTAATTTTTAATTTATTTTACATCGCTATATATTGATTTAAATAGATATAGAAACTTCAATATCGTCAATATTACGGATTGATATTATTTTCAACCGTTGAAATGATATTTAAAAAGAAAAAAAAATTTTAATATTGGAATACTGTATATTAAGCTTTAATTGCTAATAATTACTGCATAATAGGTTGATTTCATAAACATTTAAATAATACCCAACTCTCTCGTCTTCTCTCTCTTCTCTCTCTCTCCTCTCATCTCTCTCTCTCTACTCTCTCGTCTCTCTCTCTCTCGTCTCTCTCTCTCTTCTCTCTCTCTCATCTCTCTGCTCTCTTCTCTCATCTCTCTCTCTCTCTCTCTTCTCTCAATATATAATAGATCTAAAATTTACCACCAAGTACTTTTAAAAAGATATTGAATCAAGTTATAAAGAACTAATAAGATCTTATAAATGCTATTTTCTCTAATTCAGATGTGAGAAACTTGTAGCTTCTTTCTCAGTGCTTGAATAGGATAAATCAGTAACTATAATTTATTTAGTGATAAAATATTTTGTCACATTAGGTCCATTGAGGCATTCGTATTAGTTCGAACCGGAAAATAGATTGTATTCATAAATACACGATTTCTTTATTACTTCTCATTAATATATTAAATAAATAGATATAATATATATAATTATTTATATATATATATTATATATATTATTACATATTAAAGTATATATGATATAGTATATATTATTATTATATATATATATATATTTATATTATATATATTAATTATATTATATATTATATATATAGTATATATTATATAGTATTTATAGATTTATAATATATATATATATATTTATATATATTCATATATTTGAAGTATGTGTTGAAGATATATATATTAGTATATATAGTATATATTATTTATTATATTAATATATACTATATTATACTATATATATATTTATAATATATACTATATATATTAATTATATTTATATACTATTATATTATTATATATATTTAAGTACTATATTATATCAACAATTCTTCTTCAAAAACTATGAAAATGTGGGAGTTTTGTATGCTTGATGGAGAGAGGACCTGCCGGTGTCCTTGCGAGTGATTCATGAAGAAATGGTTGGATAAAATACAGTTCAAGGAATTTTATACGAAGCATTTTACATGCGGAAAAAATTTGTGTAAAAAATGTACGAAAGAATTGTCTGTGGAGAGAAGCGTAACAGGATCAAATTTGTCAACATTTACTCAGAACGACTCTAATGGGAGCACATTTTTTTGTGATAATTTATAACAGCGAATGAATCATATGGGTTTTGAGTTACGATCCTGAATACCAACGGTAAAATGCTGATGGACAAAAAATTCTTCCTAAGTCGAGAAATAGACATTGAGCTAAGCCAAGTGAAAACACTTATTATTTGTTTTTTCGACAGCCAGCCGTCGGTTTGGAGGCCAAGGAATTTGTAGCCTTCGGACAACACTGATTAATCACATAATTTTTTTTACATAGATATGTTTGGAACGACTTCGAAACGAGTACAGCGAATCAGAACAGACATTATAGACGATTAGGGCTTGCTACATATAATCGCGCTATCACCTATGGCCTCACAATATTAGAATTTTGAGCAGAAGGAAATAAATCAAGTACTTCCACATTCTTCTATAACAGCCAATCAGCTCGTGCGATTGCTCCTCTCCCCTTGATTTTAAAATGAATGTTGAGAGGCGTCATCATTTGGGGACGATGAAAACATTTAAAGTAATACATATTGAACACTGACCTAAAACACACTTTCAGGAAAATGACTTTCCTAGGTATGTCTATTAGTAGGATGGGGATTATCGATTGTTGTCATTTGACCAACGCTATTTTTACCTGCTTGACCTTTTAGCTTACCTTTTTTGGCTGACTTTTTTGGCAAACCGAAAATTTTTGGAACCATAATTTTTTGGCAACCCCTAATTTTGGGCAACCCTAACTTTTGCACCTTGAAGTCAGGTTGCCGGCAAGAACGTTGTCTGTTAAGAACCGTTTGAAACGTCGCCCTCCCCTAATTTTTTCGGCCATTGGTCAATTTTTGTCCCACTTGGTTTTTTTTGCTCATTTAGTGCTATGCTTTTTTGATGTCTTATACTTTTGTTTCGAAATTGCTCGACCCGAGTGCGATCTCGCAGCAGTGTCCGCCCGCGCGAGCGCCCGATAGTCGCAATTTTCGCGCACCGAGGTCGCCCTGCGGTGTCACCCCCTAACGCTGGTTCCATCCGCACGCTTTGTGTCCATTCTCCGTTCACCCACAGACCGTCGCGGCCAACCGTATTGCAACTAAACACACAGTACACTACACACACACACAACAATACACACCACCCAAACTGCGCCACGGTATGCTCCAACAATTTTTCAACCGTCCTTTCATCTTTCTATATACTCCTTTTACTACCTTCATGTCTTATCGTTCAGCCGTTTCGAGTTTTCTATCGGCATATTTCAAATTAAACTCGACCTAACTCACACCAGGCAAACCACCAACCTATTAACACACTACGCATTCCAAGCGCTACAATTATAGAGAATCTATATAATTATAATTCAAGTAAAGATAAAGAAATTGAGATAAGAATATTATACATTATCATGCTAAAATATAAATAAAATAATAATAATAATACATATAATACTATAAAATATATCAATATAATAAGCAAAATAATAAATAATAATAATAAATAATAATAATTAGATAATAAAATAAAATAAACTATAGATAATAATTAATAACTAATAATATATTAATATATAGATATAATAATA
Source organism: Trachelipus rathkii (assembly GCA_015478945.1). Taxonomy (NCBI): domain Eukaryota; kingdom Metazoa; phylum Arthropoda; class Malacostraca; order Isopoda; family Trachelipodidae; genus Trachelipus; species Trachelipus rathkii. The sequence continues at coordinate 90,464 of JABUQX010087242.1, forward strand.
AAATAATAATATAATTAATAATATGAATAATAATAAAACATAATAAATAATATAAATAATAATACAAACAGTAAATTAAAATACATAACTTATAATAAGAAATAATACTATAATTAGTATATAATATTATAAGTAATATGATTAAGAAAGAGAGAGATGGACCGATAGAACCAAGAGAGAGAGACTGATTGAGTAGAGAACAGTATCGGTTATGCTGTCAACTTCGAAATTATACTGTTATATTGACCTAGTTGAAGGATACAGAATTGTTTGGGTGTTGGTTTCAATGTGACTATGAAGATTCAATTGTTTGAATAAATTGGATTATTTTAATTATTTACGTATATTTAAAGTTTTCATTTTTAGTAATATAACTATACTCTCACGGTCTTAGTATCCAAACACAGTGAAACGTTATCACTAGATAGTCAACGTAAAATCACGTACAATACACAGGTGTCGAAGAAAGACCACAATGCAAATCATTGTATTTTATCTCCACAAATTTATAAATGTTTATATTTTATTATACTATTTGAACATTATATTCATATGTTTATTTGAAATAATTTTATATCTTTTATTATTTTCTATTATAGTTAAATTTTTTTTTCTGTATTGATAAATATTTTATTACATTTAATAATTATTATTCAATTTATTCATAGGATATTAGATATCGTATCGAAACTAACACGTGACTTTTACTGTCACAGTTACACCACAAAAACCAGCAATGCTCACACGCCGCCATCTAACAAAGCGAAGCGAGAAGAGGAGGCGAGAAAGATAGAGACTAATTCATTAGAGACGAGACGAGAAAGAGAAAAAGAAGAGAGAGGAAAGAGAGAAGAGAATAGATTAGAAATAGAAGTAGGAGACGAGAAGCATGACTCATGATAGCAGAGACGAGAGAGGAACAAAGAGAGAGATGAGGAGAGAGACGCAAAGTTTCGATTTGCTGAGCAGGCATTTCGACAACCAGTTACACTTTAACTATTGAGAATATCAGAATATTATTTGAAGATCATTTTAATATTGATTTTAAATTATTTTATAATTAGAGCATACTATCAATATTTATTTAATATTATTAATTATTTACGATCTAGATGAATTATTTATTTATTCATATTTAATTCTTTATTTTATTAATACAGGTCTAGTCTCGAAGAATAATATCGTGCGTTTCTTTATCTATCCCATACAATGGCTCATGGCCAATCTAACAATAAATAATACACTATAATAATATTATAATCTATTATATATATATACTATTACATATATATATAAAAATATATACTATAGTTATCTATAAATTAGATAAATATTAATAATAATTAAAATATAATAGAATATCAATATACATTAATAAGACAATTAGATATATTACATAATAAATACTTGCAACCGCAACAGTATTATCTAGTAACATCCAGATTTGATTCACAGCACACAGATTTATCTTACACTCAAATATATTACAACTCAACAACATGTTTACTTACACTTCACACGATTTACTTACACACAACACTCACACACCACACACACCACTACACACGACTATAACTTACATACATACCACACCAAATTTTACTCTATCAACATTACATAATGTCATATATCCCACGACACTTCAATTACTCACAGATTTACTACTCACAACGACTTACATATACACAGATAATTAATACACACACATCAATTTACTTACACTCACACAAGAATTGAACATTACAACATAGACATATACTTACACAAGACAAACTTATGTCTCCATAACACTTTACAACTATGCCAATATATTAACTACTTACAATCCCTCATAGACTTACCATAGGTACACTTGCGAATTGGTGATATATTTAAATAGTTTGCTAGGCCTGTTTCCTACTTTATGAGTTAGCACTTTCTACCTTTTCTAGCCTTTTTCTACCCTCCAATCATAGAACAAGCTAATTATATGTCTTCCCTAGTCATAATGAAACACAGGCGCCCACGCACCCCTCCGCCAATAGTTCGCAGACTACCGCACACCCGCAGGTCGCGACCCGCGGCGCGCAACATAAACTCTTATTGATAGTCATGTAAACACTATTCAAGCATCTTCTACAATGTAATTATATTATATTCATTCATTAGTCTTTCTACTGAATTAATTATGACATTTCGGAAACATAAAACTTGAACCCTTCTTTCTTTTATATTTTTTAGTGCTTTCATTCTCATTATTTTTATTTTGATAAATTGTTCTGTCTCCAGAATGAAAAACTCTAAGGTTAGTCTCATACTCTTTCTTAGAAGATTCTTCATAGCCTTTCTATTTAATTGTATAACCAATTTTATATAAATAATTACTTTTAATATGTAACCGTAAATCCAGTATCGATTAGAGCGTTACACTACAATCTGCTCTGTTCAGGTATAAGCTCTATAGTTTAGCATACCTTTTCTTTATACTGGCTTTAACTTTCTGCTTACTGCTTTCTTTCTCTTCTGTTTAACTTTTATACATGCTGCTTTAAGTCATGTTTTACTGCTTTAACTCGATGTTTTACTGCTTTCATCATTAACAGTAAATCAGTAATTCAGTAGATGTGCATCTCTAGGCAACAAGGCATTAGTAATATATGCTTTTGTATTTACTTTTTTACTGTTTAATCTCTCTGTTTTACTGTTTAATCTCATGTTTTAATGTCTTAAATATGTTACTGGCTTAACTTATGTTTTACTGCTTTTAAACTTTATATGTTTACTGCTTAACTCACATATTTAGTTAACTATTACAATACCTAAACATAAATCGTAAATCAATAAGACTAGTGTTACTATAGCATCAGGGATCAGTTATGCTTTTGTTTTACATCGTTTTTACTGCTTGTAACTATAAGTTTACTGTTAACTCTTATTTGTATATTACTGCTTTAACTCAGTTACTGCTTTAACTATATGTTTTACTACTTTTATATATATATATTAACAATTATGTATCTATCCTTTGTTTAACTTTTCATTTATTTTTATTTATTTGTATATTATTTTTATTACTTATTTTTTATTATTTATTATTTTATTTTTATTATTATTATCTGAATACTATTAATATAAGTTGTTTATGAATCGCAGTTTTTCACGTACCACAATCGTAACACAAGGTTCACACACACAAAAACACAACACAATCACACCACTACAACACTCATCACTTTACACATATAACGATTTAACTTTATTAAATTTTTTTAATATAAGCATGTTAATTTTTCATACCGTTCCGATAAATCTTCAATTCTTTCAAAAGTTCTTAAAACTTTATAAAAATCATTCTTGTTTACATTATTTTGTTGGTTGCTGTATAGTTTTTGTTATAATTTAGATTAACTATAAATGTTAAAATAAATTTTACTAATTAATTGTTATGAAATTTTATTAAAAAATATATTTTACGTACCTTAAAGGATAAATCAGTAATCCACAGTAGACAGCGCCTAGCACCCCTTACATCTAAGCTGTTAGTGCCACGGTTTTGTTCTATTGTACTTTTACTGCTTTATACTCATATCTTTTAGCGTTGTGATGTCATATGTAAAAAAATAACCAAAATAAGTTACTATTCTCTGGTTACATACTGTATTTTTTAAATTATTCTAATGTTTATTTACAAATACAAATTATTCATTTTTATTATTCATTTGACAGGAACAAAATATATGTCAGTTTTTTTCGCTATTCGTTGTTCTGTATTATTATTATTATTCTATTGTTCTTACATTCCCTTCACGACAGAAACACAACAACCGCACTATACATATAGTAAATTGACTCTCTCTGCTAAAATGTTGTTGAAATAACCTCTTTTAGGCCATAAATTTAGGCGGATAATCTTTTTGTATCCTACTGCCTTCCCCCAGTGTTATTCTCTTCTTTTG
>JABUQX010087243.1:5000-22500 GCA_015478945.1 Trachelipus rathkii
ACTTAAACTAATAATAATACATAACATAATAATATAAAATTAAGTATTATTAAGATTCGAGTCTCATTCCTGGAGAAGAAAAATCACTGGAGGAGTTGGGGGCGTATTTTGTTAATTCTGTTTAATAAAAAATTTTAGCGTTGATAATTAAATATCAGGAAAAAATATAAATTATCATAGGAAAATAACAAGTAAAACAAAGATTTATAACAATCACACGGATATTCATAAAGTGAAATAAAGGCAGATATGATGCACTAATATTTTATATCACATTATATATAATTATCTATTATATGAGGTATACACTCGTTTGACAACAATAACTACCATCAGTAGTCCTTTGGGTAAATAATTAAAATAAGTCATAAAATGATGGATACGAGCACAACTTTTTAACAAAAATCTCGATATGAACAAAAGTCGTTAAAAAATTAAAATTAAGTGCACCAGATTGAAATAAATTAGTAAAAACATACACTTTTCATTTAATTCAATAAATTCAATTTTAGATTTTGAATGCAATTTTGAGCACGAAAACCTGTAAACCTTATTATTACATAGTAATATGCTTTGTATATTTAAACCGATCATTCATTCTACATATAAAGATTTAAAACTATGAACGAGTTAATCTTTATACTCTATAATTTATATATTATTATATTTAATATTACTATATTAATATTATCTAAATATGGGTTGAGACTGCTTGATTTTATATTCTATTACTTTATGTATTATCGTGCTATATTTGAGTGTGAGTTTATTATTATTGTGTGTTTATATAGATATATTGATTTTTCTTATCGCTTTAGACTTGAGCTGATTTTCTTTCACAATCGAAACATCAACTCTATTATTGTGTAATATATTAGGGTTCATTTCAGCCTACCCCTTATATGCATTTATTATTGATTAATTATTCTATTATTTATTAAATATAGTATTAAATTAATGTTTCTAATTATTCATATTAAATAAAGTAGCATTTGAAAATGACAGAAAGAACGATAAGAAGAGCAAGATGATTTGTTCATTAATTCAATGTTCGCTTTTCTTAATTAATCTGGCACTTTGTTTAGTACCATCTACATAATCTTTGTGTAACAGACAGATAATATAATTAATTAATTATTCTAATCTTAATATTAAATATTTATTAAGAGGTTTTAATTTTGATATGAAATATATAGTTCTATTATTTCATATTAATAATTAATTATTAATTAATAACTTATGTAAATAAGATTAACTTTAGTTAAACTTTCATAAAAAAAATTTATTTAAAAATAATTAATAATTATATTATATTTCTGAATATAAGAGATAAGAAGATTATTAAATTTAATATTTAATAATATTTAATAATATTTAATAATATTTATAATTATTTAATAATCTTTTAATAATATTCAATTAATGAGTGTTATAGAAATTATTTATGTAATGATCCTTAAGTAAATCCAAAGTTGTAAAAACATTTTCATTTATATATCATTTTAAAAAGAATTTTACCGTTATATTACATATTTAATTGTCTTTTGATTTTAAATGTGGTGTCGTAACAAGATTATTGACACATTAATTTTAAGTTACTTAATATAATTATTATCGAGTGAGTGTGAGTTGAATAAGGTTTATAATAATCTAATCAATTGAATATTCAGAACATATATTTAAAATCTATATTTATTGGCTACTTTACATTATTAATAGAAGTTAATGCGTAATTGACACTTATACTATACATCTGTATACTTCCTTAAATCATCTATTCTAATTATTATGTACTCTACGCAGTTCCTTTGTTAATATGTTCTAATTATATTAAACTTATTGTACTCGTCTACATTATTTCCCTATTCTACTAAAACATATCGCTGCGGCTTCCAATTATTTTATATGTATAGTGTATTTTTTTTAATTTAGTCAGGTTAGTATTGAGTGAGATATACTAATTAATCTAATTAATTTCCTTCTTTATATATGCTGTTCAATTCTGTGTAATGTTAGCAGCTTAAGGTAATAAGATATTAATAATTCATACTTAATTTATTAATATATCGTGATTTCATTCAAATTATCTATTCTTATAAGCCATAAATAAAGGTGTTATATATCACCATGTTAATAAGTATTTAAATATAATATGATAATTAGATATTAACAAAGTCATTCATTATAAAATACTTTAAATTGATGTAATTAATTTTTGCTTTATTAATATAAAATGTAACTATTTTAACATATGATATACACTCATTATTACTATTAATATTATTAATACTTTATGACTAACTATATCAATATCTAATTTGTGAACTACTTAATTTCTCAAGCTTTAATAATAATTATATTAATAATAAAACTGTGAGAGAATGAAATTCTCATACCAATCCATTATTAATATAAGATATTAATTAATATTAATATTCATTACATAATTGAGGAATTTCTATATACAAGTCGTGAACTTTTATTGGAATCTTGTAGGAATTGGATAGGAAAGCAGATTTCTTGCTTCAATCTAATATTTCGAGAGATTTTCTTTTATATAAGAACGTATAAATATAGATTGACATTAGAGTGTCTAACTATTATCTCAATATTTACATCATTCTTAATATTAACTCATATCTCAGTGTTTTAAAATATCTAAGTATTCTTATGTTAATTAATATTATTAACTAATATATTATTTTTATCTCATAATTATTATTATTTATTGCTACGTTTCTCTATTACCTTAAAAAAAATCGCTACTTAGAGCTCTTATAACTACTTAATTTATATTTAAATGGTACTATCATTCATACTTTTTCTCAATTAGTGATCTAGAGTAATATGAATCTCGAGACTGACGTAATGATATCAATTATTGTAAATTAATAATGATTATTATTAGGTGAGACATGTATATAAATACATGAATAATGTCATTCATTTAACTTTCAGTAATTGATACTATAATAATATTAATATTAGATATAAATATTTGTAATACTTAAATATATCTCACCTTAATAATAATATCTAATATTATAATATCTTTAATACACTACAGCTAAAATAAATTTTCTTCCAAATCGATTTTTTCTTATATACTTAACCTTTAATCGAATATTAATGATTATAATATTCTTTAATACTCTAGTGATTATAATCAGTGTAATAATAGTGTATAGAGTAATGTGAAGTAATAAGTTAGATGGATTTTCGAGTCGATGCAATTTAATATTTAACTGAGTGTTACACTATATTAGAGTGAGTAGGTGGCAGTTTTTATGTAATCGTTGCATATATCTCATAGTGATGTCAATAATATGTGGACAATGGATTCATATGACTGCTAGATATTACACTAAAATATATAGATGAGAATATTAATATTTCAATACATTAAGCAGCTTTCCGTGGGAATAAATAATTAAATCATAGCTCGAAAGTGTATTGTAAAATGTTTAACTCCTCACCTCATGCATTCATTCCATATTCATGTCATGTTTCCCTTACCTTTTCATTTTGTGTTCTTTCTCCTGCCCTTTCATATTATATTCACTCTCACCGATTAATTTTCATGTTATTACTAAATACTCTGGATATGTTACCTTTCATCTTATTTCCATGTCTAAATATTAATTAGGTTATAATTAAGATTAATCATCTTTTTCAATTATTAATATTATATATTTTAATGTGTGATTTCTTGATATAACTAATCTACTTAAAACAATTTATATTAGACACATAACCAATTTAATATTATTAATATTGTAATTGAGATGAAGCTAAATTTTATAATTCTTATTTAAATCATTCATTAATATTTTACATATTATTATATCCATTTCAAATTATATTCATTTTTCATTGTGATTTCCTATTGATTGATAGATAAATGGAATTATATTTTTAGACAATAGCTTTATAACTTAAACTGGTTATTAATACGAATTTATCTTTATTGTCATTTTATTCATTATTAATCTTTAATCATTTTTGTACTTTTGTGATATCATTATTTGATTTTAACCTCGTTGATACTAATTTTTATATACTATTTAAATATTTTACTCATATTTTCACTTTAATATTATCTAATATTAAATTTATTCAATATAAATATTATATGTCTTTTAATATTATATTCTGCAGTGTGAATGCATTGAACTCATATTATATTAACATATATATCTAATTATATAATTATATTTATAATATGATATTTATGTAACATATTTAGAATACATTATGTGTATATATCTGATTAGTGTCATCTTAATTATTAATCTCTCAATTCAGTTATTGAATATTAATTCCATTTTTTTATTTTATCTACAATATAATAATTCTTATAAGAAAATTCTAGTCATCGTATAATAAACTAATAGTTATTAATATTAATATACTTAATAATAATGTACTTACGTCTATATAGTTTAACTAATTATTCTATTCTTAAATATTATTTTAAATAGTCAAAACTACTAAGTTTAATATATGAAATTTTTACTTCAATTTCAGCGTAGGCTTAATAACGATAATATTATTGATATAATATTTATTAATTATTTCAAGTATTTTTCAATATTAATATTATTATATTAATATTATGTTAATATTAATAGATTATTAATATTAAATATATTAATATTTTATTAATAGTTAATAAAATTACTTGAAGTTTTTACTCCTGAAGTTATAGGTTTGGCTTGCGTTAATGTCGAATGTTTATGAAAGATTGGAGCTTTACTCACTACTTGCATTTGTGTTTCATCTCCAGTGACTTGGACTTGCTTTATTTTGTTAGTGGTCATTAATTCTGATGTTAGTGGCTATTACTTCCGGATTAAGATAGTTCATTAATAGTTTAATATCATATTGATTTAATACCAATTATCTACATATTAATAGTATATTATTGATATTAAATATTATTACACTTTATAAAGTATTCATTATTATATTATACGTGAGTTATTGGAAAGTAAACAGTCTAATCATATCTTTTATCTGTACATTACGACTCATTAAATCATTTCTCCACTTATATATCATATAACATATATATTAATTTAATATTAAGTATTCATTTTAATTAATTAATTACTTTGTGTAAATATTAAATTGACTTCTGATATATTAATCTCTTTATTAATATGTAATGATATATCACTAATTAATGTTAATTCATATTGTAATATATACATTAATATATTAATATTGATTAATATTCTCTCCTGTTAATTCATTATATTTAATATATTATATACACTATATATTATTATTGGTTTGTAATATAGTTTTTTAATGTATTTTATGTTCATGGCTCTGTGTGTAATATTTAATTTTATATTAATTAAATATTGATTCTTACTATTTTTTAATATATAATAGTATTTAGTGATTAATAATTATATAATTATTAACTTATTAATCATATTATTATATTATTAATATTTAATATTCAATATTATTTAATATTTTTATATCTATCTAAATATTATCTACTCTATTAATATTAATTATTCCTATTTTTCTTTGTTATGCAAACTTGTATGCGGTGAATCGTAGATGTTGTATTTATCTCATTCAATCACTTAAATCTCTATTATTAATATTAATCCATTTTAAATATTAATATTAGTGTAAATATATCACATTTATTAATTTATTAACTTAGCTATTCATATATTTTACTCATTATTAATATTAATACATTATTAATATGTGTATTATTATTATTATTCTTTTATTAATATTAGTTCTATTTATTATATTATTAATATTTCAATTATGTTATAATATTAATATTATTAATATTAATACTTAATTGCCACTCTAATAATATCTATATCTTAACCACTATCAATGGTTAGGCTCATCTGATCATCTCATATATTGCAAATATTTTAGAGTCATTATATTATTAAAATGTAATATATCATCAAATATGTTTTATAATTAACTATTAAATTATTATCTAATATTCTAATTAGTATTCTCTAAGTTTCATGACTGAAGTACAACAAGTTACATGCTTGTGTATGTAACATTATTTTTTTTCGATCATTAATATTAATAATTTATTCGCTCGAAGCCTTAATGTTATATAGCATTAGTGTTATATGTCATGTTACTTTATTATGACTTATTAATTGAGTGCATTAAGTATATATTTGACATTGAGAGTCACTGTAATTATGTGCTTAAATACTATATATCAATGAGCGTGTAGCTATCTCAATATATCCAAATCCGCGAATATATATAACCTATCATCACTTTAATATTATAATATTCAATACATTCTCAATATACTGATGACACTGTGTTATGCTGTTATATAAACATAATTAACATATCATTCTTAAATTAATAAATACTTAATATATATATTGATAGTCTTTAATCATTAAATAATATTAATATTATTTAATATCTTTGCATACTTTTATTAAGTTTATCTGTAGAATATTCTAATCATTAACTAATTATTAACTATTATAATATTTCTATAAATATTAAATTTTTGCGATTTTATACCTTATATAAACAGATAATATATAATTGTATTCAATTAATATTTTAGATTAATTAAATAATCTTCGTATTAATTAACAATATTTCACATATATACTCTATAAAATTACAAGTTATTTAACGGTTATTTTTTACATAGGGACTATTAACTGAAGTTAATTAATTCCGTTTACCGTCATACAAAATAGTCTGACTTATACTTAGTGGCATATAATATATAAACTCTATTAAAATATTTTCATTATCTATAAAATAATATTATTAAATCAAAAATTAATAATTATATAATATTTGTGCTTCTAGTTATAACTATGGTATGATGCATAACTAATAATCATTAATATTACTATATCACAATTAATTAATAAATATAATAATTAGTTTATATTATTAAATTACTCATGATAATTTATTATAATATTAATATTGAAATAATATTAATACTCTAATAATATTTTATTTAATATGATATAATCATATCAAAAAACTTAATTTTAATAACTTAATTAAACTTATTATTATATTTATTAATCATTAATAATAATTCATTATAGGATACATAATAATACAACTCGTAAAGCGAGGTACTAATTTTCATCATTGAGGAGGTCTACTATATCATAATAATAATCTCTAATTTCACATATATTCAATTTCGTGTGAGAAATATTTTTCCTTTCTGATAAAAAAATTAAATCTATTTATACGGTTAATTTGGTTGATAATATATTTCAAATTATGGATTTCGAAACGTGAAGTATTAAATTCATACATGATACATTGGTTTGCGGTCCTCTCACATTTTTTAATGATCATGTGAGAGATATTTGTGATAAAGGCGCTAGTAGGGATTGCTACACAGTATTGTGTTGTATGAGATCTCATATTACACAAAGTCATTCTTCAGGCGAGACTTTGAGAGTCTTTTAATTGCTTGCTTCACCCACAGTAAATATAGTATTCGGCAAACTCATACACAATAATTCATTTAACACACTTATTTGGCACCATGAATCATAAATTTTATTCGTGCATCATGAGAAAAAGTAATTAAGAAATGTCACACACATATCGCTATCTTAGTTTTTTTGCAAAGTTTCTGAAAACATAAAAATCGATTTAAATTATATCTCTATTAATCTTAATTGCTTTATCCTCCAACAGCTCCAATCCTGCTCCTAGATATTGAAATAATTATTGGACATAATAATAATCAATATTATATGAATCTTATTATAATCACATAATATGATAGACTAACTAATTAATTCGATATCAGTGCAGAGACTAAATATATGGGGGTAATAATAAAAATTCGAAATAATTATTCTGTCAATGGTATTTTATTAACATCACATATTCTTGTGAGTGCAGTATTTACAGGTAGCAATTTTATTATATAAAAAGGAAATAATACATACATACGAAGCAAAATTATGGCTTATTTTGTGAGGGGAGTTTTCATGTCCTTTGGTGTTGGATAGCGCATAGCCTATTTATTATCTGGTGACCGGTGCTCTTATTGCTGTTCTCTCCAAGCGATAATGTTATATGTCTAGGAGACGAGAAAATCGTATGTATGAATTATACGTTGTATAGGTTTATTGATGATACAAAATTGAAGAATTTTCAACTTAACCCTATAATCTGGGTTTTTCTTTTTACAATCCTATTTTTCAGTAATAATTAAATAATATATATCAATATATTCAAGCATTTCATTAATAATATTTCACTTAAATTAAATGAATAATAAATCAGTTACCATTTACATAATTAATGATTTTATAAACAGTGATATATTGCAGTTGGCATTAAACATTGATTTCTCTTAATATTTATCTAGCGATTTAAATTATTTAATAAGAAGATAATAATAAGTGATAATAAATGAAAATAATAATAAAATACAAATATAAGTTAGCTAGATATTACAAATAATAAACATTATATATCTTATATATTAATATTAATTTAATATTATTATTAATATTAATCAAAAATAATAATAATTAATCTTAATAATAATATATAATAATAATATTTAATATATAATAATACTAATACTAACATAATAATAATAATAATATAATAATAATATCCATTCTATTCATTATTATTATTATTTTATTTCATTTTTTCTTTTAATAATGACTGATAGTGTTAATAGTATTACATCGACACACTTTAATCAATACTTAACGCATTAACTTAGCTTTGCAACGTGACTCTAACTCTACTATACTTAATCGACTACTCAAGCGAGAGCTTTACATCACTCAACTACTAATAATACGAAAGTACTTAATAATCAATGGACATAATAATCATAATAAATCATGTCTATAAGATCTACTGAAATTACTTCAGAGGAGAATACAATAATAAAAATAATCATATATAATATATCTTAATAAGGTGATTATTATCATAAATAATATAATTAACTCACTCAATAATAATAAATATAATAATTTTTAAAATAATATTTACATAATCAAAATATTGATATTATATATAATATATATATAATTGCAGAAACATAATGCCTTTTAAATTTGTTTGTAATAACTATTCTGAAAATTAAAATTATTATTCAGCTTACGAGAGTCTTTTCCTTTTCTTCTATAAACGTACAAAAATAAAATTTATATATATACTTATATTCGATAACTCGATATTTTATATGAATATATAGACGAATAGTATTATTGCGTGTTAATGAATTAATAATAATAATTAAAATAATAATAATCAATATTAATAAGTAAATAAATACTAATATAATGGAATAAAATAATAATAATAGTTATATACATTATAAACTAATATAATAATAATAATATTGATTTTAGATAAATTATAAAAAATTACCACTACAAATTACTTTGAAATTTACAGGTTCTTTATATTATTACTATTAAATTAAGACTCAAATACCAAGGTAATCACTGGCATCTTATTGTCTTTATTTCGTTCTGTAACTCATAATTATACTGAATCACTATTGGCGTCTCTTCCATGTTAATGAGTTTGGGCATGTGATCTTTTTTCTATGTCAAGAGGTTACTTACTCTCTAAATACACTTAACTTCAAGCTTTATTTCGTTTTCTCTTAAATACTAAGATTTTTTAGTGTCACGTCATATCTTATTGCCTCTTTGAGATGAGAGGAACGACTTTGAAGCTAGACTTTGTTTATATCTCTCTTGTATTTTGAAAATTAGTTGCATTGCATTGTTGGCTCCTTAGATCAAAATTTCGAACGGAGGTCTATAGGGTTTGTAAGATTTCATAATAAAACAATGTGCCGGCATTGGCTGTTCATTTTTGCACATCAAACATAAATTCCGCAATCCGCACGTCTCTAGCATGATAGCTGTGTTTGATATTCAAATTTTAATTGACCAGCGTAGAGCGAGCTACGACCTAGGTGTGACCTACAAATGTGATAATCCAAATTCCCTGACCAGCGTCTATGTGAGAGTGCAACTGGTACGATAATAATTCTGAGACAATCTAGTATTTTAAATCCTAAACAGAGTATATCTGGAATTTTCAATTAAATCATGCTGGAGCCGCATATGGATTAAGGAAAAATGCAAGCATTATACGAAAAGAATCTTATACAAGGTAGAACTCCACGTCAATAGAACAAACCACAACCTCCTACTCGGCGGCCAATTTTACTGAAGATCACTATCATGTTCTAAAAACTGCTCATAAATATAGTTCATGCACAATATTCTAAACACACCAAGAATAACCCTTTCCCTTCATGATAAAGTTTTGCGTACTACTTTTCCTATGCGCACATAGCTGGTACATTTTCGAAGATCACTAACAGGTCAGTGGAGTCTAAGGTGTAATAGAGCATTCGCATTTTTGATTTTAATGGTTTACTAGCAAGTTTATTAGTATTGTTTCACGTCTCAATATATCTCAAGTCATCCTCTGCTTTGGTAAGGGCAACTGTAAGGTCAACGTCAGTAGGAAAACAACCAAATCATATGTATATATACGGTAATTAGATCGTTGATCCGCCTTTACAATATCATTGATAAAAAGTATAAAAAAAATAAAACAGAGGGCCCAGACACGATCCTTTTGAAACACCAACCGACACAGGTAGAGAACGTGAGGAGTGACCAACAAAATCTACTTATGTCTCTGTTAACATAAAATATTACTCGTGAATACGCTTACAATTCAGGATGACTCTCTAATACAATACTATTAATTATTTGATATAATTGAGAAAACTTATTAAGTAATATAAGTGCTGATGGCTGTCTTGTTGGATGTAGTTTCAAGAAATACTCTGAAAATAGTGTACATTAAAAAAATCACACTAATTTGTTTTATAATGTAGTTACTACTAGCACTTTTTATTATAATGGCGTTCCTGTATACGATTTTTATGCTCTTCGGTTATTCTAGCCAAATTGGGTTCACTTAAATTCGTTCTTTTGTCTTTCAAAATAATTGAATACGAGATTGATTTCGATAATCCTCTCAAATATTTAGAAAAGGTCGGGAAAATGAAATTGGTCTAAAGTTTTTTCTTTTTTAATCCTTTATCTCGAAGAGAATTTGAAATATATAGAAATTCTAATCGGGTATTATTTCCAAAAGCATCTAGATAATTGCAATAGAACTCTTCTCTATAACATAATGTCATAACGCTATTTAGAAAATTTCATATCTTAGGCGAATCCTAATAATACTGCCAATTTCGTATAGAGATCTTCTGCTCGTGACTTTTAACTTAGATCTTATATCAGAAGCAGGAGACCTCATGACACAGAGTTACCGCTTTTCATATTTCGAGATCAATATTACTTTTCGGATTTCCTCCTTGGATGATGAAGAGAAAAAAAGTAAAGGGACATTCTGTGTGTGGATTGCGGCTCCGATAGCACGAGTATTACGCGGGCCTCTGCCAGCAGAATCGAGAGATCATACGTAAATATAATTATATACAATAGAATATTATGCGAATTTTTAAACTCGAGGGCTTGCAATTCATCATTTCGATATTCTCCTGTCTAAACTAATTCTGACCTATACTTCCTACTACGCTTCACTCTAACGATTTGCTCCACACTATTTTATGTACTCTGATAGTTCCCTTTCCGCAGCCCCTCCTTCATTCTCATAGTTTATAATAACTACTTATGTACTTATTTGTTTCAATGGTAGTTTTCTTAATAAGTATTATAAGTTTTTATTCTTTGCAATTAGTTCTACATGCAGCTGGATAAGGAATGTTTTGGATTAATTTTATTTTATAACGTCTAATACATCTATTTCAATATCTCTATTTTCGGAATCACAGTATTTTTTAACAGGATAGCACCGTGCCGATCATCTGATTCACTATGATTCTCGTTGACGACACAGGCCGACTTGCACCTGATACCCACTCGACCTACTTTAATCATACTATAACTTGACAGACCTCCGATGGAAAAAACCAGCGCTATTAATTCCCCTTAGACTTCTCCTGTGTTCAATATTGAATAGGTAAGTTTTTCATTTAGTCTACTGACGAGTCTCTCATTTGTTCTCTATGACTTAATTCTGGAAATGTGTGTTACTCATAATTGGGTTTAAACTAATGGTGATATTCATTAACTCTTGGTGTAGAGATGGACCGATAATTAGCTGACACAAACACTTCCTTGTATTTCAAGGTTTGGATTTGTTTTTTGATCTCAAAAGAGGTGTGTGTGCGTATTCTTTGCTTTCTCATTATTTTAAGTGTTTAGCTCATGTGAGTCAAATTTGGTAAGTGAGCTTCGTTCCCTCACGGGGTTCTGTCTGTCTAAATTTGTGACTAGGAAATAAATCGTAAGGATGCTGATCAATCTGATAAGGTCAAAATGTTTGATCCGATCAGGAGAATTGGCTAAGAGTGAGTTGGCTCCTAGTAGGCCGCGACGGCGCAAATTGTGTGATTCACATTCTCCGGTCGAAATAGTGAGTAACTCGAAGTGCTGGACGTAGGACACTTTTCGTATTTCTGAGCAAGTTAGATGCTTACGAACACTAGTGCCGATCCAGTAATGTGTTCTTTAAACAGGCACGTTACATCGCCCCGTGTTCAAAATTGTACTCCTTTAAAGAAATAGAACTACAAAGACGTCAAATGGAGAATGAGCTTGAACAAAGTAATGTAGGCGCATGTTTTATAGGTGACAGAACGCCAGAGAGTCAATTCCTTTATTAATTAATAATGATTGGTCATTTGGATAATATATGACAAAATGTTCATCAGATCGGATCGCTATCCTTAACCGGTCTAATCAATTACGCCTCCGACAGGGTAGAGTTGTATCTTCCCTGCCGAATAGTTGTTTCCTATATGGGAATAGATATATAATAATAATACTAATATCAATAATAATCATATCATGAAATAATAATAAATAAATCGAGCATAAATCATATTAATATTCAGATACAGGTAATACATAATAATATGTAATTAATAACAATAATAAGTCAATATTATGAGGAAGGTAATGAGATGAGTGAGAAAATGAATATATAGCCGCGCGTGCGAGGGGGAATAATTACGAGTTGAATGAGGTTAGTTCTAAACTAGTAAGAGGTTCGAAGTTCAATTAGATTTTAAAATTGTACTATATTATTATTAACACACATACATTCATACATTAAGCATACATATACAAATAATACTATACATACATACAATACATACATACATACATACATACATAGCATACATACATACATACGTCAGTACATAGGCATCATACCATATAGCAGTGAGCATACAGTACATAACCGAAATGGACATACAGTACATACTACATACAGTCTCTACATCATACATACATACATACTCTCAGACACTACGATCACAGTGAATACGTACATACATTACAAACATAGCATACATACATACTCCATATCATAGCATACATAACATACATATATTATATATTATATAGTGATATATAATATTTGATATTATATTTATATATATATATATATATATATTATATATATTACTATAATATATATATATTAATATATATATTTATATATAATATATATATATAGGTTTACTATGTCTTAAGATTACAATTCTCTATATATATGGTAAACGCTAAACTAGTACTCTGTATAGTATAGTAATATATATATTATATATATATATATATAGATATATATATCTATATAGTATATAATATATATATACTATATATATATATAGTATATATTATATATGTAGTTAGTTTAATTTTTTTATTAATTTGTAATATTTTTTTTTTATTTTGCTTTTTTTTATTTTTATTGAGACTGTTTTATTGTTTAATATATTTTTTATTATTTTTGTGAAACAGTTTTTTAATAAGATATTTTTTTCAAAAACTACAGAAGTGTTATTTTATTCGAAATAGCCAATGTGGAAACCCTGAATAAAATACCAGAAAAAAATTGTTATTTGATAATATAATTATGTTGTATTTTAGAACATCTTTGTTCCTTTACATTTGTGCTTTTTGATAAAGTGCATCAAATTTTGGAAATAATTTGTAAAAAAATGAAACCCAATAAAACTAAATAATAACACCATAAATATTAATATAATCTCAAATTAATATAGTGACATAATAAATAAATTAATAATAGATAATAATAATAATAATAATAATAATAATCAATATAATTGATAATAATAATTAAAGCATGATAATAATAATAATAAATACTAATAATATATATATAATAATAATAATAATATATTAATAATAACATAATAATAATCATAACAATAGCAATAAGAAAATTAAAAATAACAATAATATAATATAATAATAATATAATAATAATTCAATATAATAATAATAATATAATAATAATAAATAATAATAATAATATAATGATTAATATAAAATTGTTATTAAAAAAAATTGAAAAAAATTAAAAAAAGACTTGCCCAGAGATAGATTAGAAATCGTCGAGACCATGCCCCTTCTTAAAAAGAAATAAAAACACCCATAGAAACCAATCTAAATTTCTTTTATAGAAATATACGAGTTTAAGAAATGTGTCGACATAACAGAATTTAAATATAGAAAATAGAACAGCAATTTGGAGCGGTTAGGACGGAATGAGCTGTTTTTAATGTTCTCTCACCGTCTGTCTTGGATATAGTTTATGCCAAGAGTAACTGTCACACAAATAATACTTTTAATTAATAAACAGAAACTCAATTCTTCATTTTTTTATTAAATTTTTATGAAAGAAATGGACTTCTTCACATGGGCCTATAAAAACGACTATATACTATAATAGTATATATTACTATTTATATTTAATACCTATATTACTATATATATATATATATATTATACTACTATATATATATTATATATATATATATATATATATATATATTATAAATAATTTATATATATATATATATATATATTCATAATAATTATATATATAATACTATATATATATATATTATATAATATTATACTATATTATAAGTTGCTATACCTATAATATATATATATATATTATATACTATATATATATATAATACTATTATCATATTTCTATATATATTACTATACTACCTCTCTATCATGTATATCATTATATATATATATATACATATATATATCAATATATATATACCCCCTCCCTATTACTATCTATTATATTATATTAATTACGTAGTACTATATACTTATATACCCCTACTATATACTACCCTAATCTATATATACACTCTATAATTATATATAATTATTCTATATATATATATACTTATATATACTACTAGTATATCAATATCACTACTACTTATATCTATCATATTCTACTATATATACCTATATACGTCATTATACTTAAATATATCCCTATATACATACCCATAAACATCAGCATTATGAGGATAAACTCAGTGTACAATACATCTCTTAAAAATAACAAGGTACAAGCCTGGTACTAGATTAGATAGTACATATATATAGGAGCTAGTATATATAAATAATAGGAAATCCAGGTTTATGATAATAGTAAATGATCATATTTAGATCATAATATTAATATTATATATATTTATACACTAAGTGATTTAGCTTTATTACTAATATTATTATAAAATTATATTATTATATATATTAATATATATATATTTAATATATAATATACTATATAATATACTATTCTAATTATAATATATTATTTAATATATTATATATATATAATTATATATAATTATTATATATTAATATTTAAGTAATAATATATATATATATATATATTCTGTATCTATTGATACTAATCTATATTATAGCTTATAATATCAGGGCCGATTATCGGATATTTCGTAACACTCTAACTGTGAAATATATTATATAATATATATAGTATCATGATTAATATTATATCGGCTTAACTTCTTGTACACTTAGAAAAATAAGGTACCGTAACATTAGCTTATATATTATACGATATTCATTTATAGCGATTATGCAATATTAACACCTATATATATTTATTAATATATCCATTATTAAAATGAATTGTACGGTAAAGTGTTAGACATAGACATTACTTTTCAGAAGCATATATAATTTTCATAGACGGAACTTTGAATCAAATTGTACGGGTACTTAGACAACATTTTTCATAAGTAGTTATAATTATCAAGTTACATATAGACAGATCTAGGAACAAATTATACAGGCACTAATAGATATCACTTTTAATTAGTTTGTTACAGTTAGTCACTAATATAAATAGACAGAGCTATGAAACTAATATACAGGCATTGTTGGACAACAAATTTCATGTAGTTATATAGCCAAGTTGCATAAACAGAACTAAGAACATATTATACAGACACCAAAAGACATCACTTAATAGATATAGTTAGTCACTAATATAAATAGACAGAAATAGGAAAGAAATTGTAAATTAAATGTTAGACGGTTCTTTTCATACAGGAAAATAAATCGTACTGGAAGATGGACAGAAAGAGATAGAGAAATAAGTTGTTATATTCATCATTCATAGACAGAACTAGAAACAAATTTTACAGACAATATTTGACATCACTTTACATAAATAGTTATAGTCACCAAGTTGCATATAGACAGAACCTTCAATCAAATTGTACAGATAGAATCAGACACCGTTTTTCATTAGTAATTATTAGTCACCAATTTACATTTACAGAAACAGACAGTGTTAGACAAAATATCAATTTTCAGAAAGAACTAGTACAAATTGTACAAGCAACGTACATTGTACAATTGTACATCTCTTTTCTTTAGTAGTTATAGTCAACAATATGCATAGACAGAACCAGTAAAAATATTGTACAGACAGTATTAGTCATCACTTTACATAGACAGAACTAATAAACAAATTGTACAGGCAGAATTAAACACCACCTTTCTTTAATAGTTACAGTTGTCACCAATTTACATATACAGAACTTGGAACAAATTGTACAGGCAATGTCAGACATCACATTTCATTAGTAGTTACAGTTGTTACTATTATGCATAAATAGTACTGGAAAACCAATTGTACAGTCAGTGCTATGCAACATATTTCATGTAGTTATTAGTCACCAAGTTACATAGACAGAACTGGGAAACAAATTGTACAGTAAAGTATTAGTCATCACTTTTTATGTAGTTATTAGTCACCAAGTTACATAGACGGAACTGGAAAAATAAATTGTACAATAAAGTATTAGTCATCACTTTTTATGTAGTTATTAGTCACCAAGTTACATAGACAGAACTGGGAAACAAATTGTACAGTAAAGTATTAGTCATCACTTTTCATGTAGTTATTAGTCACGAAGTTACATAGACAGAACTGAAAAACAAAACTTACAATCAAGTATATTAGTCATTATTTTTCATATAATAGTTCTAGTCACCAA
>JABUQX010087243.1:27500-30000 GCA_015478945.1 Trachelipus rathkii
ATGATACACTTACGATCTCTACGAGCAGGACATACCATATGGGAAAATGAGAAGTATATGTATTATCTGGTTTTAAGAGAGAACAAAGAATACACGACTGAGAGGAATCAACACTGGAACAGGGACGGTGCATTGTTAGCCTCCACATCGCTATTTGAGAGGTCTCGCAATTGCAAACATACCACCTTAGTCTTTAATGGCTATAAATTATTTGCTTAGGATATGTGTAGAAACAGAGATATGAAACTAGTATATATAGTTGTAACATAAATTATAAAATCAACTCATCATACAGTTACATAAATAATATAGTCTTATTATAACATCACATATTTCACACACACACACACGTAGGAATGGGTATATTTATTCGTTCCTCAAATACTTTTTAACACGTTTCCTCAACGATTACCAGTAAATATATATATAGAAGTAATCATTTGATATAACCTTACTTGTGTTTCCGTAAGCATACACAAGACTCACAATCAGATATCAAAGGAACAACAACACTACACAACGTAACACCAGGACACAACGAGCGAACACTAAGCACATTACGTCTCGCAGCTTAATATTAACCCTTTAAATATTGAGAGCGATTAACCACTTTATTATTTCTTAGTTATTGCGAGCGTCATTAAATCGAATAACTTGCGTCACAATTTTAAAATTCACTATATACCCACTACGATAAAATTTTGAATCACCCATCGTAATAAAAGAGTATGCGAGCTGCATATAAATCCGCTAGGAGCAAAAGTTAATCAAACTAGGCAAATGCCCGTAATGGTTGACAGAGAAAAGATACATGACACCAACATAAATGACGGGCCGAGCAGCATTACGGTGGCTAGTAAACGAGCGAGTCTGAGCGAAAAGCACGAGAGGATCTGCAAAACACTAATATAAGAGAGAAATTTAATAGAAAAATCTATAATATTTATGAGAGAAAATGCATAGTCCTTCACAACTACACTGTAAGAAATATTAAAGGAAAATATGAGTCAATTTATATATACACTTATATGATAGGTATCCAATAATTATATATTGGGATTTCCATATGTAGTCCAGATGTATAAATATGAGAGATCCTATCTATTAATATAGGTTCATAATTAAATACGTAAGATACCTAGTTATCTAGACTTGTTATACCGTATTAATTTGGCGAAATGAGGATACTACTTATATCACAGGAATGGCCTATAATAAAGCAAAAATTAAGAACAATTAAATTATTCCTAAGAGTTTGATAATTTAAATTTATTAGGTATAACTAGTTTATATAGATACCAGTATTTATAATATATATATATATATAAAATAATATATATATATAAATAATATATATATATATATATATATATATATATATATATATATATATATATATATATATATATATTATATATATATATATATATATATATTATAATATATATATATATATATATATATATACACGTTTACAAGTCATGTTGAAAACTTGATATTTGACATTATTTTAGTTATACTGGGAAGGGTGAAGAGGAGAGCAGGTTACCAACTAGGCATTTTTTCAGCTATATTTTTGGAAACTAATTTCAAATAAAGAAAACATTTCTGGAATCTTGCATTTTCTATTTGATTTATTATGTAGTCAAGTCAGGCAAAGTTACTAATTACATAGTTGATGAATTAAAAATATCAAAATATTACGGGATAAGCGTTGATTCAACACCTGATATGTCTCATAATGATCAATTAACATTCATTGTTCGATTTGTACGTGCCGATGGAACACCTTCTGAACACTTTCTACAGTTTCTTCCAATGCGAGGTCATTCAGCTGAACAACTAGAAGAGGATGTGCTGAAAATTCTTAACAGTCATAATATTAGCATTGATGATTGTCGCGGACAGACTTATGACAACGCCAGCAATATGTCAGGTCGCTATACTGGTCTGCAAGTGAGACTACAAAAACACAATACCTTAATCGAATATGTGCTTTGTTCAGCGCATTCATTAAATCTGATTAGCTTGTCAACAGCAGAAAGTTGTAGGATTGCCGTAGATTTCCTCATGTTTCTCCAAGCTTTATATAACTTTTTTAGCGCATCGACTCATAGATGGAGCATTTTGATGAACCATCTAACATTGGAACATGGTGCAAAATCACTGGTCCCGAAAACATTATCAGCAACAAGATGGGCAGCTTGCTACGATGCAACCAGATCTCTTATGCAAAGGGTACAAAGGTTTTATTGTGGATCTCAATGAACTTGAAAACGACACATGTCAAACACCTGCCACGCGACATGAATCGAAGTCGCTGTGCAGTAAGTTACAGCTTCTTGAAACAACTTTAATGATTGTATTCTGGTCGACACTGATGGAAAGATTTCACACAGCTAGCAAAACCCTCCAAAAGGTAGACATTGACATTGATATTGTTGTGGATCTTTACCAATCTCTGGAAAGGTATTTACATAGCATGAGGGAGAGATTTGAT
>JABUQX010087243.1:35000-49415 GCA_015478945.1 Trachelipus rathkii
ATAGCCGAAGACTCAATATCCTAGAACATTTTGTAAATATTAATAAGTCGGACCAGATTGATCCAACTATCATTCTGAGACCCACTGCATTTTTCTGCGGCGGTAATACTGTTTCTGCCATGCTTCTGGAATTTTTTAAAATTAATTAAGTGAACCCTAACTCCGTTCTCCCTGATGACAAGTCACTTTCAAAAACGGGTTTTATATTGGTATGAAAAAGGCGTGGCATTGTAGTGATAAGTGTCGTAAATACTATTTTACAGTCTTAGTTTCTTATCTCAATCCGGATATAAAGATGGCCTCAAAAGCATAAAAGAAAGAAAGTGCCAGATCTCTGTTTTTTATAAACCACATCTTACGCAGTGTTATCATACAATATCCTTTGTGAACTGTCTTCAGTAATGGTTATTTTTATTTTTTATCTAAGGTTGGTATTTTTTTTATATTATGCTTTTTACTGAAGTAATTAATGTTAATATTTATTATATATTAACCAAACAAATATTACTTAGTTCTTAATTAATACAATATTACTAATGATAAATAAATATACCTAATAAAATAACATTATTACCATATATTATTATATATGATATATAGTATTATACTGCATAATAGAACGTAGAATATTGAATTACTATTCTACTACTAATTCTTAATTATATATTATATTAATATATATTTTATAATATATTAATTATTTAGTATATTTAGATAATTATATATTATATTTTAAATGAATGAGTCATTATATCCATACTGATAATATATATAGATAATAATGGACTCCTCCCTTATGTCTATTACTATACTTATATATCTATTAATATATACTTCTCTTATTTTATTTAATTTTACCTATTAATAGAGTTATATATACTATATCGTTTTATTTCTTTTACCTATATATATACTTTATTTTTATCTATGAGTAGTACTTCTTTTATATGTAATAAACATTCCCTTTAATCTTAATAATTTTAACAATATCTATTCACATATAACAGTTAGTATATATATTAAATATATGGATAACATATCTTAATTTTTTACTGATATTTCTATATTTACTCAGTTATTCTTTTAAAGTTAGTATATCTTATATTCGTAATATTATATATAATAATATCTTATTTAATTTAGTTCAAAATTTAAATTTCCATTTCCTTAGCTCTAGAAAAATCTTGAACATTTCCAAATTAGAAGAGTAAATTCAATTTGCATATTATACGTACTACGTAACAGAATTATAATTATTTTAGTCAAATACAACGTAAAATTACCAATAGATGGATAAGTTTGTCAGCTGGACTATGTGTACTCAGAATTGTAATTCTGGATAGACCAAGTCTCTGAAATACACCGCGCTCAGTAGTTGAAGCTTAAGGAGCTAGTATCCTCTCTATTCACCAATATTACATTGTTAGTACTCTTTGTGACACTGGATCAGCCAGAAGATCTCTTGACTGATCCTGTCAGCTGTAACGCGCTGGTGATTGTGAGGAGAAGGATCCTGAAACCAGGCCAAGAGGGCACGAGAAAAGCCCTGTCAATATTGAAGTTTGCGCAAAAGACATTCTATCATGCTCGTATCCGTTTAATTTTTCTTCTTTGTGTGGGTAAAGTAAATATTTTCGTAACTAATTATTGCTTTATTAATTTGTAAAGAGAACGCGATAGAAAGAATACCCATTGACTAAGAACTTAAATATATCAGAATTTAATTCTGCGTACTCCAAAGATAACACAAAATGTGCTATTAATAATTAAATTCCTGAGATAAACTCTAATACTTTTTTTGATAATATTGCATTTACATTTGATTTGGATTCACATTTTAATCATATGAAATATTAAACCGTTATGTGAAGATAACAAATGCAAAATTCAAGAAAACTAATATTCTTTTTCTTACGCTCTCCATATTACAACTCTTTATCGAAGAAATTTTAGATTCTGAATGCCTTTACATAAGATTAGAATTCACCAGGCTTTAATTAATTTCTTAAAGTGATATCTTATGGATTAAAAGATGCACACTGTGAGACCGCTGTTGAGTTCAAAGTGTTATCACAACCAGCCGATGGTCTCGGCAAGTTCCGGAAAGAAGGGGCTTTCATCATGACAGAGACCAGCCGTCAGAGTCAAGTGTACGAACTCTATATTACACACAGGCTACCCTCACAGCAGCATTAACAGCATGTAAGTTTAAATAAATTACTGTATAATCACCACCTTAAGATTTAGACCCTCACATACAGAGATCCAACACAACGTACCTGGGTGTTGCTAGTTGATATACATTACGCCTCGTAAAGTATTTATAATCTATCTCTAGGGTATTAGTTACCGATCTTGTACTTATATATACAAATGATTATCACAAAGAGAAGATTGAAAATTGATTTTTAATAAGAATGATACCATTTGATTTAATATAAATATGCTAAAGATCATTTATTTATTTATAATATACCAAAGATAGCACAATGACCTTCTCCTCACTCATCTGCAGCCAATTGCAAATGAGGCTATAGCAGCGCACGAGTCAGACTCCCGATTCTAGGAAGTTAGTGTTAGTCGTCGCTAAGTTCCAGTCTAGTATATATCGTCTGAATGCGATAGCTATTACAAGGTCATATTTGTTCAGCTTCGCAAGGAGAGAGAGCAAACATTAGGGTAGACATCACAGGTGAAAAAATGTACATGAACACTTTATAGATATAAGTTGAATTTATGATAGAGAAACCTTAACTTACATATTTTTTATTACATATAGTGATGACTACTATTCGAGTACGTAACGTGTAGTTACGTCTATCAAGTTTTAAAAATATTTTCTGTATTTAAAAATCTGTTAGAATTCATACCACTTTAGGCATTTGATTAACGTATATAATTACCTTAGTTGTTACTATCCATTATGGCTATGGTTTCATTCATTGCATGTATTGCGCTCACTGGATTTTACGCTGATGATTCCGTTACTACGAAGAGCATGATTTTTAATTCAATAATAATCAATAAAATCCCATAGAAGTTTAACAATCCCCATTACACTCTAAGAGAAGTACTAATTATGAGACAGAGATGATAAATTGAAAAATAGACTTATAAGCAAAAATTGAGAGGAAAATGACATCGAACTGAGATATAAAACAAACCTATCTTCCCGCCTTAAAAAAAAGAGCACTTTCCAATTTAAATTTATCTCAGTCCTTTCATTTCATACCTGCCGAGAATCTTCAGAATGTCCCCAGGATTATTTCAAATGCCGGGAAAAAGAACAACACCCGCCGATCAAGTAAGGACTCGTCCCACTATAGGTGGTCCTCTACTGTGGAGAATGACAGGTCCTACTTCTGGATTGACAGGGTCAATTCTACTTAAAGTTGTGTCCATATGTCAACTTTTTGTGCTGGATACAGAGGAGAGTGAAGGTAAGTAAAATTTATATAAAAGTTTTTATTATATTTTTTGCTTCATTACTAAATTTTTATATCGGATTTCTCAATAACTCATTTCCTTTTTATATATTGAGGTGTTAAAATAGTTTATAATTTTACAGATCTAAAACTAATTTATCATTAATTATGTCATTTATGGAAAAGCCGCAAACAATCATCTACAGTCCTATTCTGGTTGTGAAAAAACTAATTCACGAGTGTATGATTTATCTATAGATAGTTTTTATGCATTTCCCATCTGTGTATGGATGAAACAGCCATACTTTTAATATCTGTGACATATGCTATCCTAAAACTATTTAAATGTATATATGTGGTATTCCTCTATGCTCTTTCAACACTGTCACTCTTGGTGTACCGCTATCCATTCTCAGTTGACCAGTGTATGGAGATTACCATTCTTTACTTAGAACATGACACCCTGCTTAATTATTCTATGACTTTGGAATGATTGTATGGTATCATACCAAGTCTTCCTAGAGGTGCTTTCCGAGCCGGTGACAAACCCAAGTCTGCCGCCCCTCAACACCGCTTGCAGCCGTTCTATGAATTCGCGAAAACTAGTGCTAAATGTTTTCTAATATTATATTAATAATTTATTAAGTAATAAGTAATTAAACAAATAAGATTTGTCATTTAAGACTTCAACTAATAATTAGAATTCTATACTTGCCGATTAGGTCATTTATCGCATTTTCCTTTTCAAGACACAGAAAGAAAATTAACAAATGGAACTCTTAAGAATACAATTACAATTAAAATATAAGTTCCATGTTCATCTCAAATGTTGGCGAATCAACAGAGAATGTAGATTGATATACAGGAGACTGGAAGAGCCAAGCGGTTGAGCCGCCTACTAAAGTAGGAGGAGGACCATAATTTTAAAGAAATCAGACTAAAGATCCTCAGGCCCTAGTGGATACCCTCAGAAAAATGGTTTGTTCTCCAGTGGTTGTGCCAACCATGTATTCACAAGATGTCGCCAAAAGAATTAACACTGAAAGAACTAATCCGTTTGTGTTTGTACTATAGAGATTAAGTAAAAGTCAATGTTTTACTATTAAGACTTATGTCCTTTTGTTATTTCACAATGTAGTTTCTAATAATGATCATTATCAATATCAAAATTCTAGCACAAATGTTCATTTTATAAGTTTTTGATATTTTAATATAAAGCTATATTTATTTCTGACAGATGGTAAAAATCCCTATAACTTACAACCATTTATGATAAAAGATGATTTAAGATGGAATACTTCTAGGACGGTTTTTATAAGAGGTTCGAAAACCAAATGGATGCCTATTAACACCATCCATACATAAGTTTTACCACGAGATAACATTAAGATCCCAAAAGAGGGAGAAAGTATTTCCCTTCTCTCTAACAAGATAGTTAAAATAGTCGGATTAAATCAGGTATAGAATATATACAGAGAGTTTTACAGAGCTCACGGCAACAATTGCTCATTTTTAGATATGCTTCATTTTGTTATTTATAGAAATTATGTTATTATATTACCTTCGATCGATTAAATATAAATTCTCGCCTCACAAACACCAAACCCCCCCTCCATCTAATTCCCTGATTGCTGTTAGCCTGTAGACCTAGTCGCTGGCACTGCTCGCCGACAAATCTGACAGCCAATAATATCGACGCCTAACATCATCGTTAAACACATCCTTCTAAGACGTGATATATATTCCATCCTTCTTTATAATATTCCGGTCAGTCCGAGTGATCACACAAGATGCACCACGAACAAGATTAAGCAAATTACACTTACTACTCACTTATTAGTATGCTCTT
This sequence comes from Trachelipus rathkii, assembly GCA_015478945.1. Taxonomy (NCBI): domain Eukaryota; kingdom Metazoa; phylum Arthropoda; class Malacostraca; order Isopoda; family Trachelipodidae; genus Trachelipus; species Trachelipus rathkii. The sequence continues at coordinate 40,275 of JABUQX010087243.1, forward strand.
TAATTATTTAAACTTCTTTTACTTAATCCAATTATGGTTATTGTATTTCTCATTTATTCACCTTCTCACATCATTGATTTCCAAATTATATTATCTCACATCTTAATTCATAATTTTACAAATTCACTCATATCAAAATTATGGAGCTAGTCATTTTTACTCTTACCCAGCTTAATGACACTGCACTTTTACCAATGAAATTTAACTCCGTTTCTCATGCCTTATCAAATACCTCTGCCAAGAACGCCCTCCACCAGTTGAGATAACCATCGGACACAGCACGTAGATATTAGACTATACTTCATTTAGAACCTCACTCTTGATCTATTCGCAATATTCCATACAGATACCTCGCTCTCGTGCTCACACTTATCAGCCCCCTCTCCGTGCTCGGGAGCATAAGGCTCTATAAGTATTTTTTTTATTCAATATTAACTGTTCACGTAACTAAGCAATATATTAATTTTCACTCTTTCAGGTGATGGGAGTTACTTGCAGTACAACCATTGGCTCTGAGCACACAAACGTGTCTTGAATACTGATTTCAGGGGGAGAACAAACGCGCCGCATACCACTCGGCACCCTCCTACCCCACACTCATTTGATTGAAACCTATATTAGAGAAAATTTCCCCTTGAAGTGAGAAAGAGTGAAATAATTCTCATTTGTGTATCGCACCACGCGCCTCCACTAGTACATGTGCCCTCCAGGTAAGAGTTGCTTTATCGAAAAAGTAGAAGTTTCCGCCGCCCCTACCTGATTTCAGATAAGGACAGATTCTCCTTGATGAGACCACACTGCTGCTTGCACAAGCCCTCCCTTTCACCCTTATTCCACGCCTAGACAAGACATTGCACCTGACATGGTTTGGACTTGAGTATATCGTGCCGAGCAGGATTATATACTTACGGAAGATATGTGAGGAACTCCATCAACCCACTGACAAGACAGCTAAGCAGCTGTCAGCTTGGCCCAGACCAACAGAATTAAGAACACACCATAACAATTCAGTTTTAACGCACACAGCTCCTATTCAGTAAATTGTTTAATAAGTATTGGTATCGTTTTAACAATGAGCAACGCCCAAGCATTTACAGGATTGAATGGAAATCGTCATAAAATGCGAAGTCCAAAATGGAGTAGTGGGTAACCGCCCTCCTATTTGTCAGAGATGCCACACTGGAGCTGTTCCTTCGTGTTTCCCCACGCAGCATTTATTGGAGATAATGGGATATGATCTATTCTATAAAATACTCATCACTCGCGTTACACCAATTCCTAGTTCAGTCCTAGTCCGTGGAGAGGTTTGCTAATTCAGGCGCTTGGCCGATGGGAGCATCACTCAGGGCCATAGAGAGTCGTCCTTGAAAGGAGGAAAGGTTTGAGTGCCTTCTTTATTCCTCAAAGCGGAATATGGACCTCCGTGCACGGAAGGACTTAACCTAGCGCAGTGAGAATGGGGATGGAAGAGGAACTATTGCTATGAACAGGTATTAACTAATTTATGTATTACATTTCACTTCCATTAAGCACAATACCATGCACTAACAATTAAAGGTTTAAAATGTAAAGGCATGCTTTCGTTATCTCGACGACTCCCTCAAAAAGTTTAATACTATCTGGGATTTTACGAGAGGTACCTCTCATCCTTACAGCCGGCTAGATTGCCTTGATATAAGCCGCATAGTTAAATGCATCTTGAAACTTAGAGGTTTTCAAAAAAGGTGAACAGTCGGATAGTCCGATTCGACGCAAACTAGTTAAGGTTTTGGTCTTAAGCCGAACCATAGTCCCGAAAGTGGACGGACACTATCGAAAAAATATACGCTTAACGCGCCCAGCTCGATTAATAAGTATTTAATATATGATCTACTTTATGGTAGTAATAAATTATAATATGAAACCCATATACATATATACAATAAATTTAAATATATAATTCTATAATAAATACTCATTATTTATATATATAGGGTATATACATTATTATATATTCATTATATATATTAATATACTTATAATAAAAGAGAATATACTGAATACCCAGGTATTACATATATATACTTTATATAATTTCATATATATATATTATAAATAAGTATTTACATATATATTGTTTTATTAAAAGTTTTACAACAAAATACTGGTTTTTGACTCGAAAACCAAGAAGATATTGACCCACAGACTTCTAAACGTTCTAACTTTTAAAGAGTTTTAACAAAATGCTTTGTCCTGTTCATCCAACTCTATATGCGCGGCTATTAGGCCGCATAGAGACAATTGGCTAGTAGACGACCTTGAGCTGTTAATTGCAACACACACTTTGGTATAAATTGTTGCAGCCTAGTCAAGTCCTCTTCTCTATGCGCCTAACGAGAATCTTCGTAATAAGTGCGTCCACCATAAGAGGCGGCAATAAAGGTGCATTCTTAAGCATCACTTACGGTGGACCAAACTGTCCCACCATGCTCTGATGGATTCATAAATATAAATGTTCACCCTTCAAATCCCTAAGCAGTCAAAAGCTTTCATGGTATTATACAATATGCAACGTGTCCTCCCCACCTCATTAATCATAATAGGCCACAAACTACTTAAAAAAGGACCCAGCGAGAGTCATATATAACGATCTTATGTTAGTTAATCCACAATTAAAATATTAACTTGAGCAACCAACAAACAAGAAGAAAGAGATAGACATGTTTCTAACAACTGAATAACTCATAATCCACACTTCCTATCCATTAATTAATACCGCAGGAAGTTGCACCCTCCGAGCAAACTGACTCAAAAGTATAACAAATAATCTATAATTTCACCCGTTAATAAACCATCCATATAATAAACAAATCCCACTAAGCAGACATTATTAACGCAATTAAATCAGCCCTAACTAAACCACCAAGCATTAAATAACTATCTCTAATCAACAGTATAACAACCACACTACAATTTCACCGACACAAGATTATAAACTTTTCAATAAAAACCCATTCTTCTGGTATGTCCACAACTTAATATCAAAACTATTCTACCCACACTTAAAACAAAGTCCACCGGACCAACTCATGCAACACCCACAAATTACGGAAGAACTCAACCACAAACAGAAGCCCTCGTCACCCCTAAAACAACCTACTCCACAATTTCAAACAGGACAGAGACAATTTTTTGAAGCTAAAGAACTGAACCAACCAGCAATTATGGGATGAGAACGGAGGGTGCAGATCCTTACATACCCATACTTTTGAAGTTCAGTTCTTCTCTCTCTCTCAGTGGGGACGTACACCGTTTGGTGTGCTTAGTGAACGTTATAAAAATTACTGCACACCCTGCGTATACATGTAAAAATACCTCACATTTAATAATAATAATAAAATATAATATAATGATGAATTAACGTAGACTAGAAAAATCTTACAAAAATTATATCAAGACACAAGTACTGCTGGAGCTGTCCAGTTGTTTTCACGGAGAAACTCAGCCAAGCAACCAGAGATCAACAGGAGACGCTAACGTAATCTGGCTTTATCTGATTGAACATCCAAATTCGAGAACTAATGTCTAAGTTAACAGAAAATAGAAGTCAAGACTCAAGAGTTGTTAATATTTCTACCACTATATGGACACTTCTCACTGATACACAAGAATAAAAGGATCAAGATATTAACAAAGTTAATAGATTTCGGAAAGGAAAATAACCAACTTAGGGAATTCGACCATATGCTTCCAAGGATTCTAACATGAAACCTTGCAAGCAGCAGGTACAGTTGAGAAGTCTTTATATAAATGATATTTGATCTATTTAAAAGGTCAGGTCTTACAAACACTATGTAGAAATAAAGGGAGATAGGGCTTTATAGTAACCACTTTGGAAGTCAAATTAATTGGGATCCAATGGTCACGCGGATATGTGCGTCACTAAAACATGGGCAGCATTCCTATTATAGGTTCAAATATCGTGACCTAGTCTAGATCTGGTACGTAATGCGGCGAAGGAACATCACAGAGATTGGCCTATAATAACACCAAAATAACTTATATAGAAATCGAAGATCTAACATTTTCCTAAGAGTATGAAAATAATTTAATATATTTACTTGTGGAACGTTTAGACAATGTGGAAAACGTTGAGTACTCTACGGCCTAGAGCTATGGCTTCGAGGCTCTTCAGCTGATGACGTCATACCCCCAGTCTCGGGAGGTCTCTATCAGAACAACACATAGGAACGGACCACCGCGATAGAGCATGAGTCGTAACACTGTTAACAGGCCCTTTGAAATGCGTAAGACCAATTTTCACCAATCCCCAAAAAAACGAAACGCTTCAAACTTAGTTTCTAAAGCACCCGGTTTTCTCTGATTCAAAATCCTTAGATTATTCAAGAAAAAGAAAAAAATAAAAGTTCCCTTCACAATGCGAAATCACCTAGGTATGCTAGGTACACAGTTTTACTTCGACAACCTTCGCACCCCTGCGAAAACAGTTTCCAGAACCACAAATGACAATTCTTAAGATTCCCAACCACCTCATCACCGACTTTTTACTAGAGCAACATTTTTAGAACCATTCCACCCATCCATAAAACGTCACACTAAACAATAACATCCACATGATCATTGAGCAAAAGTATCTCAACAGTCGCCAGCCAAACCACCTCAACAACGCACGCACGCACGCACGCATTCCCGACATATCAAACATCAAATGCAATCTTCCCCGACAAAGCCCAAATCACAACTAGAAAGATTGAGGTCAGTTTCCCTCCTAATCTTACAGTAATTCAAGCACAAATTCAAAATAAATATCACTACATCTCCAAAATGTTTAAATGCTTACCCAAACCAGAAACTACAAAACACATTTTTCAGAGATTCCCCGCTCTTACCCTACATACTATAGGACATAGTTCCAAATCATCTTACTTTACTTTCTCGCTCTCTGGCCACCCTGTCTTCTGGGCTGCCATACTGCCTCAAGGTACCCCGCCGCCTCGGCCGGCCTCCTCCATACATCTACCAGGTCTGAGATGTTCCAGATTGCTCTGGGATGAGAGTTAAAATAAAAGATTAGAAGAAAGTGAGAGATAGTTTCCGGGGTCAGGCCACAATTTGGGCAGATGTTTGATGTGGCTTGGTTTAGATTGAATCTGTGTTTATAATGTTGTGGTTTGGATGGTGACTTCATCTTTGTTTGGCCAGAGATGATTGAATGGTTCTAGAGAGAGAGTTGAATTCTGGGGCTATAGGAGAGAGAGAGAGAGAGAGAGAAGAGAGAGAGAGAGAGAGAGAGAGAGAAGAGAGAGAGAGAGAGAGAGAGAGAGAGAGAGAGAGTTGAATTCTGGGGCTATTTCAGGTGGGTATATTCATTTAGTATATTGTTAGGTGGTCTGTTTTTTAGGTAGTTTTCAGTTAGGAGTGTGTGGATGTGTCTGGTGAATGATGTGTTGTTTTTAGGGGGTGGGATATTGTTTAGAATTTGTTTATAGAGTAGTGCTGGAGAGGAAGGAGGTTGTTTAAGTCTGTGATAGGTAGGGTTAGAGAGTACGGCGTGACATGGGTGTTGGGGTGTTAGTGTTTTGACAAAGAATTGAGTGCCTATCATTTCTAAGTGCTTGTCTATGGGTAGAATTTTTTTTCTTCGTGTAGATGTTGTTGGTGAGATGTGGATGGACATCCTGTTATTATCCTGAGTGCCTTGTTTTGTGTTATTTGTATTCTTAGTCAGGAGCGGGTGCCATATGTGAGAAGCGTTATTTAGTGTTGGAAGGATAAATTGTTTGTAGATTGTAGTGGTGATTTGTTTATTGTTAGTGATATCAGTATCGGCTATGATTCTTAGTATATTTAGTTTTTTTGTTTGCTGATGTGGTTATGTTGTCAGTGTGTTTTGTGAAATTTAAATGAGTGTCAAGTGTTATGCCTAAGATATTTGGAGTTTTGTTTAGTGAAATTAATGTTCCAGGTAGATTTGGGGGTGTAAGTACCCATAGACAAACACTTAGAAATGATAGGCACGCAAAAATTGGTCAAAGCACTAACACCCCAACACCCATGTCACATCGCACTCTCTAACCCTACCTATCATAGACTTTAACAACCCCCTTCCTCTCCAGCACTATTATATAAACAAATTCTAAACAATATCCCACCCCCCCAAAGCAACACATCATTCACCAGACACATCCACACAATACTAACTGAAAACTACCTAAGAAACAGACCACCTAACAATATACTAAATGAATATATCACCTGAAATATTTGAGATTTAAATATATATATATATATATATATATATATATATATATATATATATATATATATATATATATATATATATATATATATATATATATATATATATATATATATATATATATATATATATATATATATATATATATATATATATATATATATATATATATATATATATATATATATATATATATATATATATATATATAACATATATATATATATATATATATATATATATATATATATATATATATATATATATATATATATATATATATGAGATCGTTTCGATCATCTCTGGCCAAACTAAGATGAGGTCACCATCCAAACCACACATTCTAAACACAGATTCAGTCTAAATCAAGCCACATCAAACATCTGTCCAAATTGTGGCCTGACCCCGGAAACTACCTCTCACTTTCTTCTAATCTTTTATTTTAACTCTCATCCCAGAGCAATCTGGAACATCTCAGACCTGGAAGATGTATGGAGGAGGCCGGCCGAGGCGGCGGGGTACCTTGAGGCAGTATGGCAGCCCAGAAGACAGGGTGACCAGAGAGTGAGAAAGTAAAGTAAGATGATTTGGAACTATGTCCTATAGTATGTAGGGTAAGAGCGGGGAATCTCGGAAAAATGTGTTTTGAAGTTTTTGGTTTGGGTAAGCATTTAGACATTTTGGAGATGTAGTGATATTTATTTTAAATTTGTGCTTGAATTACTGTAAGATTGGGAGGGAAACTGACCTCAATCTTTCTAGTTGTGATTTGGGCTTTGTGGGGAAAGATTGCATTAGTTGTTTGATATATCATGAGTGCATGCGTGCATGCGTGCATGCGTTGTTGAGGTGGTTTGGCTGGCGACTGTTGAGAAATTTTTGCTCAATGATCATGTGGATGTTATTGTTTAGTATGACGATTTATAGATGGGTGGAATGGTTCTATAAATGTTGCTGTAGTAAAAAGTCGATGATGAGGTTGGCGATCATAAGAAGTGTCATGTGTGGTTCTGGAGACGGTTTTCGCAAGGGTGCGAAGGTTGTCGAAGTAAAACTGATGATTTATTTGGTGAAGCGGACATTCTATTGCTGATTATCCATGTTAGGATTAGATTAATATATTGCTGTGTCAAATTTGTGGCAGTGTTTAGGTTCTGATGTGTAGTGACAATGGTGATGTCATCTGTATAGGTTGTGATGTTGGTGTGGCCTGTTTGTGGTTGTGGGAGATCGGCAGTGAATATATATATATATATATATATATATATATGCTGCATGCTCTGTAACTATATAACATATATATATATACTCCAACAACCTTAACTCGCTGCTCTCTCTTCCTTACCTTAACTCTTTCTAACTTATGCTGCTGCTGTATATATACAAAGCTGTATGGAAATGTCTGGCTGTAGCCAGCAGCAGTAACTCTGCAGCCAGCTGCAGCAGCAACCCAGCAGCTAGTAGTATGTAGCAGTATTATGTATATGTAGCTAGCTGTAGCTCTTTATATATACCTTCTTCAATAACATTTATAACAACAATATGTAATGTAACAACAACGCCAGCTAGCACTGCTATGCTGTGGCCTTCTTCCTTCAGCCAGTAGCCCAGTAATAATAGCAGCAGCAGCTAGCAATGACCCCTGGAGTTTGGTGTCAATCCTCAAACTTCCCTGTTTTATCAATTTCTAACTGCACAATTTGCTTGAATGTTAAAAAGAAGAGACAAAATATGTTTTCTTTTCAATATATAGAAATCTTATGAACTTGTGATGTATATATAACAAAATACCATGCAAGTCAGTCTTTCATCTCCTATAAAATATTTATGGAATTTCCTATTCTCGGGATCTTCCCGAAAAGATTTTTTTTTTATTAAAAAAGTTCGTAAGGAGTAAGGAATTCCGGTGGCACCCCCGGGACTTCTTTCTACAATTTAAGTTTTTTCCCTCTTTTATTTGAGCATAGATTCCACTTGCCAACTATTTTAAGTCTCGTCAATCGTCAACTCATTCCCTCATATTGACTATCAACCCACAATGGACCCCTAGTTTTATAAAATCTTGAGTTGCTTGCTTTTTCATTTTAAGAGAGTTTATGTAGCTCTTATTTCATCTTGAATTGCTTGCTTTTTCATTTTAAGAGTTTCTGTAGCTCTTCTTCCATCTTGAGTTGCATGCCTTTTCACTTTAAGAGAGTTTATGTAGCTCTTCTTTCATCTTGAGTTGCATACTTTTTCATTTTAAGAGTTTCTGTAGCTCTTCTTCCATCTTGAGTTGCATGCCTTTTCACTTTAAGAGAGCTTATATAGCTCTTCTTTCACACATTGTCTCCCAATTTCCTTTCCAGATCTCTGAGACAAGAATAGAAATAACAAATAATTTCCTTCATTTCAACCAAAGAGGAACATCAAATTGATTCTTCACTCTATGTCAATGACACTGTTTAAAAAGTTTCCTTTTGTGTGTGTGTGTGAGTGTGTGAGTATGTGTATGTGCTCGCATAAGAATAAACTCAACATTTATTTCATTATTAATATATATATATATATATAATATAGCAATAACTATATGCTCAACCTTGTAGCAATACCAGCAGCAACAACTATATATATATATATATATGTAATATAATATATATATATATATATATATATATATATGTCCCATAGCCAGCAACCATGCTAGCAGCAGCAGCAGCCAGCCAATATAGCAGCCAGCCAGCCTTAGCCAGCAGTATATATAAGTAATAGCATAACCAGCCTACAGCAACTAGCAGCCAGCAGCCAGCAGTAACCCAGCCAGTAATAACCCAGTATGCTAGCCATGCTGTAACTCATAATATGCTATATATATCTTCATATGTATATATCTAACTCCTAAT
>JABUQX010087244.1:0-7500 GCA_015478945.1 Trachelipus rathkii
TGAAAAAACGTGTGACTAGGTTACTTCTATGCTGTAGATGTATGTTAATTACTAATTGGACAAGTATGGTACGTGATAAGTTGTTAATCGATAAAACATTTATTCGGCGCCTTTAAGGTGATGTCAGTTTGTCGTGTAGCATTTATTTTCTTAGTTATAGGTTACAATCATCAGTTAGTTTTAAATTGATTGGAAACCTTGATTACGCTAGAGTATATCTTGATGACAGTATGACTATTCTTTTAATCAATGCTAATTGAAAATGAGAGATGACGGTTTAAGAAAGAATGTTGAAAAATGATTGTAAACATAAAACAATAGAGGCGTAGAAAAACGTTTTTGGTTGTCTGGTACAATCTAAGATCTTATAACTATTGCAACGACACAACAATATGCCCACTAAAAGAGTCCGTCTAAATAAAAGGCAAAGTTTTTTGTAACACAATATTAGAACCAGTTAAATCGTCACTTTGTGTTGCAAGTTGAAAAACTTCAATCCAAACAGTCTATTAATTCTCCACCCACTAAATACATGAAAATCTACTCACCCAACACTTGCAAGAAACAAATCATAACACCTTCACTGGGATAATTTCTAGAGTCCAGTAGGTGATGAAGAAACACGCATTACCCCAACCAACACAAAAGACAACATGTAAGACCATTAGTCATGATCAGCGAGAACTTCCAAGGTAGCAATATGCAAGTATGTATACTACTAGATATAAATGAATGATCCTATTAGTCTGTTGGGAACTGTAAGTGAAAATTGAGTGTTACCTATCACGCTTTCAGTAAAACTTGCAAGGAAAAATACTTGATCCTGTCCCCTCAATAGTGTTCGCCAAGTGAGGAGAGTATTTAGCAATGCTGGGCATTATAGTATTTCACTATAGTAATAAGCATGAAATTACGCATCTCTTCCAGCCTGAGAGAGAAAGGCTAGTGAAGAATTTGATGATTTCTACGAGAAGAAGAATATCTTTCCCTATTATATTTGAGTATTTCTATAATTACACCATAGTAGCTATAAATGCGGTATATACATCCATAAGTAATAATCTAGTTCTTTCATAGGGTGGAGGTTGGGGAAAGAAGCCATTTGGTTTGGTGTGTCCAGGTTTCGTAGTTGGTTGGTGCCACCGTCCCTAGCACCACTTGGGGTACACAATTATTCATTAATAGATTGTTTCTAAAACTCGAAATATACGTTAGGCTATACTTACTATATAATATACTCACAGACGTCCTCTTTAACTAGAGGATTTTGTAATACCAACGATGTATCATTTAACTCATTATTTTTTCGTAAATACTATATGGAGAGCTAATTAATAATATATTATCATGTATGTTCTACAATTTAGGAAGGTAGCAAGTATTATATATATAATATATATAGTATATATCATTTTAATCATTATAGTATTTGTTAATATTAGATATCTTATCTAATATTATCTGAATAATAAGCATCGAAGCTTTACGGTGATTATTTGTAAGTATATTGAGTAATAACTTATATTGTAAATTATGTATAAGTTATTTGTGTGTAATGTTGTTGATAGGTTTGTTTTTGTGCATTATTATTCTTAGTTATAATGTTATACTAGTTATACTATAATTAGTATTAGTATACTATTTTATTGATTGATGTAGATAATATATCTATTGTATTATACTGAGTAATATATATATATATATTTATAGCATTAACTATATTTCTAGCATAGTATACTATCTAGTATGATTAATTATTATACTAATACCATAGTATTGTGTAAGTTATAAATTTATATTAGTATTTATTAAAATTTATAGTGATTATATATAACTATTATATATATATATATATAAGTAGTTATAATAGTTAATAGATTAATACTGAGTATTATATATATATATATATATATATATATATAATTAAGATAAAAATTAGAGCGTCGTATTCCGAGATAGTTAGACTTTTTGGTTAAATAAAACAATTAATTAAAAACCACTTTTAAAAAACTTTAATTGAAATGAAAATTACTAATAGTTGACGTTTCGGGACCTAAAACAGCTCGGTCCCCTCCTCAGAACTAAAACTAATTTCTAAAAAGATTTTAACAATATTAAAATTACTATAAAAACACAGTATAAAAAATTACAGAGAAAAATCAAACATCCGCATCCGCATCCGCAATCGCGGATGTTAAAATCAAACATCCGCATCCGCGATGCGAAAAAAATGACATCCGCTGCATCACTAAATATATATATATATTATATTATATTATATATATAATGATATAATTATTTATATCTCTCTTTACATTATAATATATATATATATATATATATATATATATATATATATATATATATATATATATATATATATATATATATATATATATATATATATATATTAGGGATGTGCCGAATAGTGAAAAAGCCGAATACCGAATATTCGGCTAAAAGTATTCGGCCAAATACCGAATATTCGGCCGAATAATCACTTCGCTATTCGGCCGAATAGTTATTTCAAAGTTCGGTCATCCATTTAGGGAAAAATAAAGAAAACTTTCACTGGTCAACAAAAAAAGGTGAAATTTTTCTTGGATGGACTTTTGTAGCAGATATATAGTAATTCGGAGGTGCTGTATCACATCCCGTTTTCGTGCAATCTATTTTTGCATATTCCTAAGGAATGACAAAATTCCATGTGCGCACTACGTAGGCTGTATAGACGTTACCTTCCGCATATATCTACAGTAGCAGCAAGTTTACTGCGGTCGATATTCGGGAAGCATGTGTTAACTTTAGTACGTCTACATGTATGGATGCCAATGACCTGGATGATGTCTATCATCCATCTGAAATACAGTCGATGGTCCGTCATTGTTTCACCCAGGTGAACTGAACATCTTGGTATGAGAGTTGGTTTGCCGAAAGTTGTTCCTGAGCTGTTGGCTCGAGGTTTGCATGAAAAATGACTAGCTGACCATCGGCACAAGAGTAACATTTTTATCGTAACAGAGAGGCAAGCTGCGGAGGCTCTCCAGTTCAGATGTTAACCTTGTTGTATTGGCAGTGAAGTTGCAGGCCTACTACTCGTTATGGGACTCCCAGCATACGATGCAGGTGAGTGGCGACTGTTTATTGACACTTCCAAGAGCAGTTTAAAGTGTGTGTTGTTACACAACGGCAACAGGTATGCTTCGGTTCCAGTAGGGTACTTAGTAGGGATGAGAGAGGAGTATGCAAAAATCAAGACAGTTTGAGAGGCTGCAATTATCTGGTACATGGATGGAAATAATGCGTCGACCTTCAAATGGTAAACATTTTGCCTCAGTCCAGCAATTACAGGTTTCACCAAATATCCTGCTTCCTGTATTGTTGGGAAGACGGGCGGCAAAAGGATCACTGACCAAAAGAGAATGGCCACAGAGGGAAACCTTGACGCCAGGGGACAGGAACATCGTACGTGAACCACTTGTACAGAGAGAAAACATCATCTTACCTCCACTACACATAAAACTTGGTTTGATGAAACAATTGTGAAGGCCCTGGACCATGATGGTGAATGCTTCCGCTATATATGCTCAACGTTTCCTGGTCTGAGTGACGAGAAGAAAAAAGCTGGGATATTTGATGGCCCACAAATACGGACAACTCCTCCGTGATGGCTGCTTTGCCTACAACAATGACTGTGTTAGCGTAATGATATTGAATTATGTATTGTAATGATTTAGCCGCGAATTTACTTGAGAAACAGGAAAGTAAAATTTTACTAACATTGTACAGGAACTGCTAGACAGTTTTCATTCTCATGGATGTAGAATGAGTATAAAGTTGCACTACTTACATTCTCACCTAAGGAAATTTCCGGATAACCTAGGCGATGTTAGTGATGAGCAGGGTGAACGCTTCCATCAAGATCTAAAGTTCATGAAAGGACGTTACCAGGGCAAGTGGGATATCAATATGATGGCCGACTATTTTTGGAGCTTGATGAGGGATATTCCAGACGCTATGCACAGTAGATCGTCTACGAAGAGAAAGTTACTACCATCGTAGGTATGTTTACATTAACTAAACCCATTCCTTCCAATTACATTCATTGTTGTCCCATATTACTCTTTATTCATAGTTGTATTATATGTTTAACATATATCTATCAAAGACATGTATCATATCATTGCGATTTGTTTCTCTCCCTTCATATATCCAATATATATATATATATATATATATATATATATATATATATATTCCCTATATATATATATATATATATATATATAATATATATATTATATATATAATATATATATATATATATATATATATATATATATAATATATATATCTGATCCATTGTGATAGAACCCTCTTGAAAAAGGTAAAAATCATAAAATTTTACAAATCTTGTGTTACACACAATATCTCACAAATGCGATTGATATGCAAAAAACAATTAATTTTTGGAATCAGCATATAATCAAATGCAAAACCCCGTCAAGAAATTTCATGTTTTACAAGTGTTCATACAAAGTAAATAAACAAAAAAGTAAATTAACTATTTCTTACCTTAGCAAACCATTCAAACATATTAATTATAATTAAAATGAAAATTGAAAAGTTTAGTAGTTAAAGATATTAAACTAAACTTCATTTGAATAAGCTCTAAGGTTAAAATAACAGAACATTAGCAGTTCTCCATTTTCAGGGGATAACCTATTTCTTGTGGCTTAATAAATATTTCCTCCTGTTCTAAATATTCTTTCACTTTCGACTGATGACGGTGGAGCTGAAAGGTATTTTATTGCTAGTTTTTTCAAATTCATAAAACTATTTCCCATGTGTTTTTCCACCAATTGAAGGGAATATCATTGTATTCACTGGTCAAAGTAGGCAAACTTATATATTTGTTTATTTCTTGATGTAATTCCGTATGTAGCCTTTTACTTTTATGTACAATAATCACATCGTCTGAAGAATGGGACTTTCTTTTTTCACTCTCACTTTCTTTTCTGTATGACGATTTTGATGCCACAATTTCTTTAAAACAATCCATTAATGAAGTGAAAATGGAACCTTCAGCTTCACTTTCCCCACTACGTGAATCATCGTCAGCAGAAGAGTCAGGAGCTAAATTTTCATGCATTTCTTTCCATGCCTCAACGACCATATTTTTTACTGATTCATCTGATTCATGTTGAAAAATTAGCTTGAATCGCAGATCTAAGAAAGTAGCTACACACAAAGATTTATCACATAGAAACTTAGAAAGTCTTTTTTCTACTGATTTCTTAAGCTCTTCAACGAGTGTAATTATTCCACTGAAGCTTTTGCTTTTAATTGGCCTTATTTAAAATAGGATTTATTGGTAAAATGGAAGGGATCACTTGGGCGACTGTTACTTCACGTTTAATGCTTGTTTTAGTGATGTTGTTAAATGGCTAGTGATGTACGCTGGGCAAATGCCCAGTGGGCAGGCACTTATAAAATGGGCATTTGTCCAGGCATTTGCCCATTTCATAAATGTCCGCCCAAAAACTGGGCATCTATAAAATTATCAGTAAAGGATGGATTATTGACAGCATTTGAAAAAAAAGAACATTCAAAAGTTATTTCAGTTTTTGCATTTATATTTATGTATTATATTTGTATTTATATATATATATATCACCCACCTTCTTCTCCCCAAGACTGGGGGTAAGGTGCTCAAACATGCAACTGAAAACAGAAAAAGTAGTAGAAGAATATGATGCAAGTCGAAAATTAAGCCCAACCTTACCCCCCTTAACACCTTTTAGTGAGAACTCGTCGCAGTCAGAAAATCCACCCTAAGAGCTTCACAGGAACTGCGACGGACCCTAACTATAGCATCTCATCAAACATTAGAAATAAAAAGACAGTAAGAAGCCACATGGGCCTATCGAGACTGTTCTAGTCAAGCCAACAGAATCAATCACCAAGCAACATGTTCATGCAAATCCACAAAGCACCCTAGGGCTTGTCAGTAACTTACATAATATACACAAAATCTAAAGCATGCTCATGCAAATCCACAAAGCACCATAGTATACACTAAGTCTACAACTAAAAGAATCAAAACTATAGCTAAAGTTCATGCCAACTACACTTCAAGCTTTAATAACTTTAAAGTAACATTCAGTTTGACCTTAATAACTACAGTAACTAAACACCAACCTATTTGACTAGGTCAAAATATACTATATGATACCCAAAGCATCCATATAGCTATTCAATCCTTTCTTAAATGTTGCAATCAAGTCACACTCAATAACCTCCTGTGGCAAACCATTCCAAAATTTAACAACCCTGTTACTGAATGAATGCTTTCTTGTTTTTTTTCTTACTAAGCCCCCTGGTTTCCCTTCCGTGCTCTACTATTAAGAATTCATTGGTCTCTGTATTATCAATAGATGTAAATATTTTGTAGACTTGTTTCATGTCCCCTCTGAAAAATCGCTTTTCTACAGAAAACATTCCTAACTCCTTCATCCTCTCCTCATAGCTCTTCCCCTAAAAACCAGAAATCATCCCTTGCTGCTCTAATCGTTGCAATCTCTCTAAGCATATTAAGGTCTTTTTTACATAAAGGGCCCAACTTGTGCCCACAATACTCTAAATATGCGGTAACATTGCTATTATACAGTTTACTATAATTCCTTGTTCTTAATAAACAGCATTAAACGGATTTTTTATTTGCCAAGATCTTATTAGCTTTATTCCGTTGCTTCCAAACACTGAATGGTAGTCTACTTTCAATTACTTCTTTCTAATCAAACCAAAATCTTTTTCATGGTCCCACAGACTCAAGCCAATCAGCATTCATATTCATAGTTAAAACTTTGGAGTAACCTAGGTGAATATAACCTTACACTTTTACTATTAAAAAATTCATTTGCACTTATCTGCCCACCCAAGAAATTTATCAAGATCATTTTGAATTTTTATAACATTCTTCCACTATTCCTAACTGAGGTAGCCACTTTGGTATCACTGCAAACTTAGAAACCTTACATTTATGTCCTTGGTCTAAATATATATATATATTATACATATATATATATATTATTATATATATATTATATATATATATATATATATATATATATATATAATATATATATATATATATATATATAATATATATATATATATAGTGAGGAACGATAGTGGCCCCAGCACTGAACCCTGAGGGACACCCTCTTCACTATTTCCCATGATGACATTGCCATTTAGTTGTACACACACTGTTTTCTATTCCACAACTACTCTTTAATGCCAACCATGTATCATCACCTAATACCCAATTGCAATAAACTTCTTTCATCAGCCGTACTGTAATGTGGGGAACCTTATCAAAGGCTTTGCTGAAATCTAAATTATATATATTATCAAGACTTTAGCAAAACTTTTGATAAGTTCCATACATAAGGCTGATGAAGTTATTGCAAGTCAAAGTAGGGATCCCTTGGCCCA
>JABUQX010087244.1:15000-19272 GCA_015478945.1 Trachelipus rathkii
AAGAAGACAAAGTGACGTGTCATCTTTCGTCTTGAAAAGAAACGTCAAGGTCAGCTCTGCCAGGACAAAAAATCAGCCATGACGTTATCTTTCCCACTGATGGATTGTAACATAAACTTATACCTTTGTAAAAGTATGGCCCATCGCATGATCCTTGGGTTGGTAAATTTAGCTTTCTGCATGAAAGTTAGGGGTCGATGATCCGTCTGTAGCGTAAATTCCTTTCCATACAGGTAGCTTTCGAATTTCTTAATGCCGTAAATTATCGCCAAACCTTCTTTCTCTAACACGCTCCATTTCTTTTCCGTATCCGATAGTCGTCTTCCTCCATACGCGACTGGAAATATACCATCTTCATGTTGTTGTAGGAGGCATGAACCTATTGCGTAATCAGATGCGTCAGTTTGTAATATGAAACGCTTCTTGGTATCAGGCAAGCGTAATATGGGTGCAGACATAAGCACCTTCTTCAGTGTGTCAAAAGCCAACTATTGACTTTCACCCCATTTGACGTGATTAGATGTCCCTTTTTTCAGTAGATCGTAAAGAGGGCATGCTTTCGCAGCATAACTTGGCACGAAAGACCTGTAATACCCCGTCAGACCCAAGAACGATCTTACTTCCTTCTTCTTCACAGGGATTGGGGCTTCTTTAATTCTACTCACATTTTCATCATATAAACCTTTACATCCAGGGCTTAACTTGTGACCCAAGAATTCCAGATTGAAGGTTCCCAACAAACATTTCGAGGGTCTGACGGTAAACCCAGCTTCTCAGAGTCGACTGAATAATTCGTGCAATTCTGCCACATGGGTTTTCCAGTCCTTCGCATGTACGATAAGATCATCGATATAGCACTCTGTATGATTTGATTCATTCCCTTTAGAATTTTCCTTAATGTCCTAGTCAATGTGGCGCCCTTATATTAATTTTATATGAAATAATGTAAAACTATATATATATATATGTTATACTATATATATAATATATATTATATATATATTATATATATAGTATATAGTATTATATATATATATATATATTATATATATATAAATATATATATATATATTATATATATAATATATATATATATATATATATATAACTATATATATTTATTTATATATATATATATATATATATATATAATTATATATATTATATATAATATATATATAGTATATATATATTAAAATATCTACTTATATATAATTATATATAATATATATATATATATATATATATATATATATAATTAATAAAGGATCTATTCTTAAATTGTGACTATATATAAATAGATAGATATTAAATATATATATATAATATATATTATATATATATAATAATATATATATATATAACATATAATATAGTTTTAAAGCAGATAAAATTTAATTAAATGCTAGAAACCAAGTAAAACGTAATTAAATCTGACTGAAAATGAATTTGCAACTGTAAGTATAATAATAAATAATAATATAATAATAATAATAAATAATAATAATAATAATAATAATAATAATAATAATAATATAATAATAATAATAATAATATAATATTAATAATATAATAATAATAATAAAAATAATTAAAATAATAATAAATAATATAATAATAATAAATAAAATACTAATAAAATAATAATAATAATATAGTAATTCAATATATTCCATAACAATCTTATATTCGCCTTGAATTTATACATCCTTCTGCAATTAAAAAATGTAAATTAAAAAGGCTAAAAATATTAATTATCAATTTACATGCTTTTTATTTAAAATATTGATGAAAAAATATATCTAAATCCTTGAATTCTTTCATTTATTCTTCTTTCTTTCGACAATGCAAAAAATACTTATCAAAGCGAGCGAGCTAAGTCATTCAAACATATACGATACACGCTCTTTCCCACATAAAACGACACATACACCTATAATATTATATACTATATATATATATATATATATATAATATATATATATATATATATATATATAATATAATATATATATATATATATACTATGTTTGTGTGTGTGTGTGTGTTTTGCTTTTATGTGGGAAGAGCGTGTATCGTATATGTTGAACGGCTTGAGCTCGCTCGCTTTTGACAACTATTTCGATTGTCAAAGAAAAGAAGAATAAAATTATACCAAATATGAATATGATACTGTAATGTATGTATGTATGTATGTATGTAAAATGTATTGTATGTATGTATGTATGTAAGTATGTATGTATCGTATGTATGTATGTATGTAATGTATGTATGTATGTATTGTAATGCTATGTATGTATGTATTGTATGTATGTATGTATGTATGTATGTATGTATGTATGTATGTATGTAGGTATGTATGTATGTTGGTAGGTAGGTAGGTAAAACGCATGTCACATGCGTATTTGGATTGGTAAATATAATTAACTTAATTTAACTTGGACAGTCTCGCTAGTCCTATGTGGCTTCTTGCTATCTATATTTCCCTTTATGCTTTTATTTCTCTTTATACTTCTTTTAATTAAAAAACACTGCAAAATTTGAGAAACTAATTCCTCTAATATTTATTAAGGTCGAAAATAAGATTTTTCCGATATCTGGATAGAAATACTTGATTTTAGAGTTGAGATAGATTTTCCAACAGATTATTCAATATGACCTCATAAGGTCTTATTGAAAAATCTATTGAAATTTTAAAGCCCATATAAAACTGTTCGGGGCTGTAAATTACCTTTTTTACTGTGAAGATGTTAAATGTAAGATATAGTGTATTTTTACAATAAATTTATTTACAGTTGTATGGCATGAGTCATTAAGATTTATATAACCATTGTTATAAAACAGCTTCTTCTTCTTCCATTTTATACTATATAGTATATGTTTGTTCCAAAAGCCAGCCTTCTTCATGAAAAAAATGTCTAAGAGCATTGCCTCTTGATCCCGAACAAAATCCATAGGTTTCCTGTGAATAGCACACCGTCATACTCTGCTAGAGCTCGATCATGGATTTTTTTTATACACGATCCACAAGAGGAGATTAATGAGCTAAATTTAGTCTTTCAAAAACCACACACATAAGTTTCTGTGTGCTTACGTCAAGTGACCATGGAGGTTAAACAATTGGTCCACCTCTGTCTTTCCAGTAAAGCGGTTGGCAACAAACTATAAAAGCATAAAGTGATATAAGGTCATCAGTCATAAATTGCAACCTCTCTAGAGATGTTGAAATGCACATCATCAAAGGAATCAGGCAATTCGTCTTACAAAAAATCTTTGCAAATTATCCTGAAAGATTGTCTGTAATAACAGTTACTAACACAGCTGCGCACATTAACACAAATTGTGGAAAAACTATCTCTTAACTCTACAGTCAAGCCATTACAGACCCATGTTGATATAAATATTTTCATTTAAATAAATGGGTACTCACTTCTCTAATTTGGCTATATATTTTTTAAACACCCTGTTTATATATATATTTAAATATATATATATATATATATTACCTATCACTCCACTATATATATATATATATATATATATATATCACTCATATATACTAAGGTTTTATTCTTACTAACTTGAGATACTAATTATCTGTTCTGTGGGAACCATGACTATATCATATTAATATATATATATATATATATATATATATATATATATATATATATATATATATATATATATATATATATATATATATGTATATATATGTTAAGGAACAGCACTCTTGTGCTTGTGAGGATACTAAATTGTCTGTTCATATTGAGACTATGACTATGTCATATTAAATAATAATATATATATATAATATATGTATATATATAACATATTCACATGAAATAATTATAAATAGATAGATGTATAATATATCTATATATATTTTTATTAGTATTTATATATATATATATATATATATATATATATATATATATATATATATATATATATATATATATATATATATATATATATATACGTCAATTGATGTTCTAGAAAACATGTATATTAATATTTTATGAAGTATAAGTACATTTGTGCATTTAAATCTTAAAAATCGATGCCCATATTAAAATTAGGGCAAAGTTGGCATTTGACTTATATTTTAAAGGGTTTTCTGAGGGCCATTTCTGTAACACTTTACGACTCTAAAATAAATTTAACTTCATATTAGTAACAAAAGAAGTTCTTAATTTTTGGGAGAAGGCTCGGAAGGAGGTAGTGTCAGGGGTAAAAAAAAAGATATATACAGATATATATGTATATACA
>JABUQX010087245.1:0-22606 GCA_015478945.1 Trachelipus rathkii
AAGAGGTATAGAACTAAAGTTCAATGTGTTCAGATGGACAATCTTAGGGGCGTGTTAGGTGTGAGAAGAATTGATAAAATGAGGAATGGACGTGCTAGAGAGTTTTGTGGTGTGAAAAAAGGGATAAATGAGAGAATAAATGAAGGTACGTTGAGATGGTTTTGGTCATGTGGAAAGGATGGATGAGGAGTCGGTTGGTTAAACGGATGTATAGTGGTGAGTCTGTTGGGAATCGACCGGCTGGGACAAAAGTGGATTGAGTCAGTCAAGGAATGTCTGGAGGAGAGAAATGTGAGTTTGGCAGAAGCGGGAAGAAAGGTGCATAACAGGGTGAATGGCGCACTTTGTGGGAGTGGTATGGTTGTGGACCACCTGTGCCAGGGGATGAACCGTACATATACGTCTATGCCATAGCGAGGGTCAGTCGCGGTCCCGTGAAGCTCTAAGGGGGACTTTCTGACTGCGACGAGTTCTCACTAATAGGTATAAAGGGTGCGGTAAGGCTGGGCTTTCTTTTCGACTTGTCATACTCTTCTACTACCTTTTCTGTTTCCGGTGCACTGCACGCATCTTACCACCAGTCTTGGGGAAAAAAGGTGTATGATATATATATATATATATATATATATATATATATATATATATATATATATATATATATATATATATATATATATATATATATATATATATATATATATATATAAATTAATTTTTTTTTTTTTTTTTATTATTATATTAATTATTATAATAATTATTAATAAGTATGAAAAAGATATTATATAGAAAATAAAAAATTTAAAGAAAATCATAACAAAGAACATTAAAAATGTTTAATGGAATAAGTTTATTTCTATTTATTCTATTTACACAAATCTTTTATAGTTTTTTTATTTTATAAATGAAGAAATTAGAGAAAATATGTTTTTGCAAATCAAACAGTATGAGCATTTACCGGCTGATCAGTGTTTAACTTTTTGTTCAAATAATTTTTTTTTCATTTTTTAAAGCTTGTGAAGCAATATTTTGTAAAGAATTTAATGTTGTATGCATGAACAATAATATAACAACTTACTTAGCAAATAAGTTAAAAGAGCTCAATTATAAATTTTGTTCACCTACAGTAGAAAATTTTGCATTACGGAAATTTGTAAACATTAGGATATATTATAGTTTGAAGTTTTATAATGATATTAATTTTTCAAAAGTTTCTGATAAAACAAAGAAACTAAATTTTTTTTTTAATTAATAGAAATAAACTTTTATTATTATTATTATTATTATTATTATTATTATTATTATTATTATTATTATTATTATTATTATTATTATAGCAGAGTTCTTTTATAATAATGTGGGTGTTCCTGGCAACGAACGGGCCGATGGGGAAGCCAAACAGGCGGCTGCACACAGGTGTCGAGTGCTCGTTACCTTCCTCCTGCTGTGCGCCTGGGCCATTTCCCTGCTACAGATTTCTCCATCTCTTTGCGTCGGGGCTTCCTCTCTGGCTAGTAGTCATGTTGGGCGGATGATGCTCGTGGAGCCAAACTTCTGAATGTCAAACCCGTCCTTGGCCGGTGGTCTTCATCTTGTCGGAAGAGTCGCCTGAGGAACACTGAATGGAAATAATGCTAGTCGAATCTGTTGAGATATCTGTGGAAGAATATATATATATATATATATATATATATATATATATATATATATATATATATATATATATATATATATATATATATATATATATATATATATATATTCTCTATATATATATATATATATATATATATATATATATATATATATAGCCCGCGTCTGTGCTCATCTGCGTAATTTGCGTTAGTTGAAATTTTGTTGTGTAACACCCACTCTTTAAATAGGGCTCTGCCGTGAGTGGTGTTGATAACTTTATATATATATATATATATATATATATATATATATATATATATATATATATATATATATATATATATATATATATATATATATATATATATATATATATACGTATATATATATATATATATATATATATATATATATATATATATATATATATATGCTATATATATATATATATATATATATATATATATATATATATATATATATATATATATATATATATATATATATATATATATATACTGTATATATATATATATATATATATATATATATATATATATATATATATATATATATATATATATATATATATATATATATATATATATATATTCTTCATCCTCCTTTGTCTCACCAAGACTGGGGGTAAGGTGCGTGACGATACATCAAAAAGAAAAAGCAGCAGAAGAACATGACAAAAGTGGAAAGAAAGCCCAGCCTGTCCTCCATCTCTGCACCATTAAATAGTGTGAACACGTCGCAGTCAGAAAAATCCACCCTGGAGCTTCACGTGACGGACCCTCACTATGGTAAATCGACCAGTTTAAGGGTTCATCCCTTGGCCCAGGTGGGCCACAACCATACCCCCTCACAAACCCCCGCTCACTCCTATTTTACACCTTTCTTCTCGCCTCTGCCAAACTCACATTTCTCTCCTCAGACATTCCTTTACTGACTCAATCCACTTTTTCTTCAGTCTCCCAACCAGTCCGGTTCCCAACACTCATACTATACATCCATAACAAACCGACTCCTCATCCATCCTTTCCACATGACCAAACCATCTCAATATACTTTCATCTATTCTCTCATTTACCTCTTTCTTCTCGCCTAACTCTTTTTTTTTTTTTTTTGAGTTAGTGTACAGGACCCACCAACTCACAAAGCGGCCACACTGGGTTGAAAAAATCAACACCATGGGCGGGTCCGGGAGCATACATATTTCAAACGTCAAATGAATATTTAAATAGAGAAATGAATATTCAGTCAATTAAAAATAAACAAACACTAAACAAAAGTACATCCACAGTCCTGTGTTGTAATTCTGTTGAAGCCACTTTACACAGCTCAAATTTATATATATATATATATATATATATATACTCCTCTATATATATATATATATATATACTATATACTATATATATATTCTATATATATATATATATATATATATATATATATATATATATATATATATATATATATATATTGGAATTAAAGTTTCTTAAACTTGTATAAGCAGCAGTTTAAATCATGTTTGCCAAATACTTTCAAAATGAAGCCATAACATTTTTATTTTTTACATTTTACTGAAAATGGAAGATGCAAAGAGGAAATTAACAAAAGAATAGAAAAGGTTAACATTGAATTCAACAAATAGTAAAATATCAATATACTCAAGTGAAAGATTTGTTAAATGCTAATTGTGGTCACAAACATTGACTCACAGGGAATAGAATGACTACTGAAAAAATTCTCATACTATTCACAAGTTGCCCTGTAACCACCATTTCATAATCACAAAACTAAAAATTTTACAATGTTCATTAGAAAATTCACACTTACTGGGTTTCAAATGAGTATTATTTGCATCCACAGTCCTGTGTTTTATTTCTTTGAAGACACTTTACACAAATCAGATAATTATATATATATATATATATATATATATATATATATATATATATATATATATATATATATATATATATATATATATATATATATATATATATATATATATATATATATATATATATATATATATATATATATATATATATATATATATATATATATATATATATATATATATATATATATATATATATATATTTTTTTTTATATATATATATATATACTATATATTGAATTAAAGTTTCTTAAACTTGTATAAGCATGAATCATGTTTGCTAAATACTTTGAAAATGAAGCCATAACATTTTTATTTTTTACATTTTACTGAAAATGGAAGATGCAAAGAGGAAATTAACAAAAGAATAGAAAAGGTTAACATTGAATTCAACAAATAGTAAAATATCAATATACTCAAGTGAAAGATTTGTTAAATGCTAATTGTGGTCACAAACATTGACTCACAGGGAATAGAATGACTACTGAAAAAATTCTCATACTATTCACAAGTTGCCCTGTAACCACCATTTCATAATCACAAAACTAAAAATTTTACAATGATCATTAGCAAAATTCACACTTACTGGGTTTCAAATGAGTATTATTTGCATCCACAGTCCTGTGTTGTAATTCTGTTGAAGCCACTTTACACAGTTCATATAAAATTATATTATATATATATATATATATATATATATATATATATATATATATATATATATATATATATATATATATATATATATATATCTCTCTCTCTCTATACCTATATATATATATAGCATGTATATATTGAATTAAAGTTTCTTAAACTTGTATAAGCAGCAGTCATGTTTGCTAAATACTTTGAAAATGAAGCCATAACATTTTTATTTTTTACATTTTACTGAAAATGGAAGATGCAAAGAGGAAATTAACAGAAGAATAGAAAAGGTTAACATTGAATTCAACAAACAGTAAAATACACAACATTAAAAAACAGTAAAATACACAAGTGAAAGACTTGTTAAATGCTATTTGTGGTCACAAACAATGGCTCAATACAATGTAACGAGTACGGTACATAATGGTTATCTCAAAAGTTGCCTGTAACACCACCAATTCATAATCACAAAACAGGCGTATGATAGGGTTAATAGGGAAAGCTCTATGACAGATTAGTGACCCATGGTGTTGGTGGTAGCTCAGATGGAATCAAAAAGTGTAGAGGATAGTGAGGCGTGTGCAGTAAATAGATGTCAAATTTTTGGTTTAGTATTAATAGCGGGGTGAGACAGGGTTGTGTTATGTCTCCTTGGTTATTTAATTTATATGGATAGGGTTATGAAAAATTAGAGGTGATTGGCAGGAAATGGTGTTAGAATGAGTGGAGATGAGTGGAGGGTACCCTACCTATTATATGCGAATGAATTGGTTCTTTGGCGAATCTGAAGAGGGTTTGAGAAGATTTAGTAGAGAGGTTTGGCAGGGTGTGTAAAAGGAGGGGCTTGAAAAGTTCTCCACTAAAATTGCTTAATTTATGGAAAACCCTCCTTCCACTGTTGCATTTAATGAAAATATCGGTCATTTAATAATTTGCCACAATTCCACATAACATTGATTCCCAGGTACTATAGAAAAAAAAACTAATCAAGTCTCTTAGAAAGACAATCACCATCCAAAAATATTTTGAATTTTAATTCAAGGGTAGAATGAGCTTCACTGCAAAGTAGAGTGTATTGTGCTTTTGCTTTCTAGAAAAATAGGGAGCAAGTCCATGGTTAATCACATATTTACATTTCATCGACCCCATTTAAAAAATTTGAAGCTACCGCACTATCTGGAAACATTAATTTAAATGTTTCCCCTATATCTGCACACGAGTTTAAAGACATTTTATCACTTAATGCCCATAGTATTTCAGATCCTGTAACATCATCTTTAATGCAAAAAGATGAAACTGATTGATAAACTGATTTTGGTTGGTTATTAATAGAACACTCAGGGTCATTTACAATCGGTTGAGTATGATTAGAAGTTGATGGAATGGCATAATTTTCAGTGCACACACTTTCACTAATATTTGTATTATTAGAACACATAACAAAAAAGTTTTTCAATGATGGTTGGTCCTGCTGAGTTTTGATTAAATTCAAATGGCTTGGGGTCCCATGTTAGATAGATCAAAGTTCTTTTTACATACTTTACAGTATGCCTTGGAACTATCAGGTCCTTTACCCAACCACCTGATAAACTGTGGGTTCAGTTTGATGTCCAACCACTGGTCGTTAAAGTTAGTTTTTTTGTTTGAAGTCATTTTATAAATAAATAATAAATACCTTCAACTGCACAAAAATCAAAAATCACTTCGTCAAACCTCAAAAAAAATAAAAAAAAAAAACCTCAAAAAGTATAAATCCCTAAAAAGAAAAAGATATAAACAGATTAAGTCATACAGTCTAAAACACATCCATACACCAATCACCTTCAATCAAAAGGATGAACTTGGAACAACCTCTATGAACAGAATAGGAAGAATAGTAGGTAATAGTGAACTAAAAATAGAAAGAAACAGGATAGAAGTAGATTTATGGAATGTCATTCCTCGCCCATCCTTTTCATTCACTTATCAAATACATCTCTTATTCCACAATTATACAGTAAGGAAAAAATATATATCAAAAATATGCAACTTGGTCCATGGATCATTCTTCATATGTTTTGAAATTTTAAAAATTTCCTTTCTGGAATTTCCTGACTTTCAGCATATGTAAAACGTTCCCTGACTTTTCCCTGATACATTTTTCCCTGGCTTTCCTGAGCATTCTAGGCTTTCAGAAAGTGTGAACCCTGTACATGGATTCGATATTTGGTAATATGGATACATATATATATATATATATATATATATATATATATATATATATATATATATATATATATATATATATATATATATATATATATATATATATATATATATATATATATATATATATATATATATATATATATATATATATATATATATATACACACCGTAAAATGGGGGAATATGAAACACTTTTTAGCTTTTCAAAAATTGAATGTATGCAAAAAATCAGAATTTCATAATATCATTATATTAGCATTACTATGTGAAAATGTAGACCTAATGCAACCTTTTCATATAAAAAAAATAAAAAAATCATTTAGAAATAAAAAAAAAAAAAAAAAAAGGTGAAAAAATGACCACTGGGGGAAAATGAAACACCTCAAATATTTTATAGGAAAATGATATATATATATATATATATATATATATATATATATATATATATATATATATATATATATATATATATATATATATATATATATATATATATATATATCATTATCTTAAACTAATGCCTTCTTTTTTGAAGTTTTTAAAATAGAAAACACCTCTCCTAATATCTTTCACATCCCACTTCTGAATGAGTTGAGTATGTTCTACAAGACTTATGTCTTCTGCAGCTGGCTCCTTGAAAGTTAAATAACCTGCGAGTCCTTTTTGGGAAGTTTCAGTTTTTCTCAAAAGTTTTACAGTACATGTGCCATCTTCGTCCTTTTCAAGAATTTTTCCAACATGGTGAAAGGGTTGAATATTTGTATTCTGACTTTTGTATTCAACTAGGGTATAATCATTTATGTCTGGCAGTACTTCATTAGGTGGTTGAGGAAATGTTTTTTTTTGGGGGGAATCATTAGTATAAATGATTATGTGCATAAATGTATTGTAAAATAAATATTATTCTAGGGATTTAACATGAAAAATATGTTTCTTCGCTAAATATAATGTGTTTCATTTTCCCCCACCTTACAAAAGTAGTAATTTCAAAGAAACTAAATATAATTATTGAAAAGTATTAATAGCAGTACTTACGGTATATTGGTCTTAACTACAAGCGGTGTTGAAATTTCAGAAAAAATCCTTTTGCGTTTTTTTTTGTACAACTCTTAGTTTACACATAAAAAATTACTAAATATTTTATCTGCAATTTTTGGAAATTTTTTTAGTTAAAAATATCAGTTTTCTTTACATCATTTTAAATGAAAATAAAATTTCAAAGCCCTAAGTAACTAAAAAACCTCTAAAAGCTACCAATTTTTTAATTTTTCTAAAATTTTTATCATGATGAAGATGAGTGGTAGTAGTGTTTCATTTTCCCCCATGTGTTTCGTTTTCCCCCATTTGATGGTGTATATATATATATATATATATATATATATATATATATATATATATATATATATATATATATATATATATATATATATATATATATCTATATATATATATATATATATATATATATATATATATATATATATATTTATATATATGAAATCTTACAGATACTTCTAATGAACCCTAACAAATCTTAAGTATCCTAACTGGTAGATGGCAAGTATCCCTAACCTTTACTGATTATACAGGTAAAGTTGGGGGGGGGGGGCTAAATCTGGATACGAATAATAGCAATGGTAACTGTAATAGTGGGGAGATAAATAAAACTAGTGTTGTTACAGGTTTAAATAATGATGTTAGTAATAAAAATAACAGCATTTCAAGTATCAAATGTTTTTACACAAATTCATAACCTTAGAAATAAAAAAGATGGGCTGATTAGTTATACCATAAATGAGAAACTAAATATTATTGCATAACTAAGGCATGGGTTAATGAAGAATTATATGAAGACTCCTTTCAGAATATGAAATAGAGGGATATTCACTTTATTTATTATTATTATTATTATTATTATTATTATTATTATTATTATTATTATTATTATTATTATTATTATTATTATTATTATTATTATTATTATTATTATTATGAAGTTGCGTCTCAATTGTAATACAGACTTCCTTATTTCTGTTAATCATGTTTTACGTGATTGTAGAAACAAATGATTATTACCTTTAATTAATTGGGTTTTCCTTATTAGTCTCTCTCTCTCTCTCTCTCTCTCTCTCTCTCTGTCTATCTTTCTCCTCTCTCTCTCTCTCTCTCTCTCTCTCTCTCTCTCTCTCTCTCTCTCTCTCTATATATATATATATATATATATATATATATATATATATATATATATATATATATATATATATATATATATATATATATATATATATATATATTTATACTGGAGTAAATTTTTTTTTTTAATATTGATTGCATGATTTCAAACACATTCTTTAATATACAAGACATATCAACCTTTTTTGATGGGAATATATAATCAATTATGTTTTCTAAAATATTAATATCTCATAGGATTACCCTTTTCCGAACTAATACCAAATTTTGAAATTTTTCTCAGGAGCAATAGCCAATATGTTCAGTATACCCAAAAAATTATCTAAACAAACTGTATCTTCCCCATATGGGTGGTGTGCAAATTTAATAGTGATTGGATGAATAATTAAAAAATTATATGCTACCATTATTTGAGAAAACATTTTTTGAACAACTAAAAAATGAAAAAATCACAATTTTAATTTTCATTTATCCAATAAGTTTAATTTTTTTCTGATCATATATAACTGAGCATGATGCACTTTTTTGAAGTTAATTTTTTTTTTATATAAAAAATATATTTGCTACTGTTTTGGATTTTTTTTTACAGTGAGCTGCTAGCAGCAAAACGCTTTTGTATACAAAACATTTATCTAAATAAAAAATGTATATCTTCCCCAATTATATATATGCTCTGAAAATTTCTTACCAACTATATGAAAAATAAAAAAGTTATCAATTTTTTCTTTGAGTGGCATAAAATGACTCTCCCCCTACAATACCCTTTGTATTAGTATATCATAGTATATTAGAAATAAAATATTTTCAGCTATTACTTTTTAAACCACTGTTTAGTAATATACCTGCTGGCTATAGTCTTTGCGATTTAGTAGCCTAAGCCTTTTAAGTGTGATAAAATGGTGTTCCGATCAGTAATTAGTTGCATTATCAGAGAAGCCCAAGGTTTTTTTTCTAAACTTAGAAAGGCTGTAACTTTTTTCCTAAAGATGTTGCCCATTTTTGTTTTTTGTATATACTTCATTACTATTTTTTTTTAGAATCTATGCTGTGATTTTTTTAAAAATTGGCATTGAAGACCTTCTACCTTACTATTACTAATACTTATTTTTGATCTCATCTGAAAAACCAAAATTTTGATCCATTTCCCCACATTTTAAGGTAAGATATCGTTTATTTTTATTTTTTGGTAAAATGATATTTACTTTTTGCCTAATATTACCCTATCTTTGCATGAAATATAGTATAAATAACCTAAAGTTTTGTCTTTTTTTTAAAAATATTTTAACATCTTTGCATGAAATATAGTATAAATAACCAGAGCTATGGAATGATGTCATATTATACAATATGCTATTTAATATATATATATATATATATATATATATATATATATATATATATATATATATATATATATATATATTTAAAAATATTTAAATATATCTAAATATTTTTAAATATATATATTTATATTATATATATATATATATATATATATATATATATATCCTAAAATAAGGCAATTAAACAAAATAGTACTTTAAATAATAATACTCAAATTACATCTTAATTATATTTATATATCAAAACAAACTGACCTGGGCCTAGGTTAAAATGTGAAGCCTAAGTACTGCTTTACGAGTTTCTAATAATAATAAGTTATAAAAGCCAAAACATTTGGTTTTTTAAAAATAAACCATAAGAAAATAGGTTGAATTTTGTTTTAAACTAAAAAAAAATAATTATATTAACTTTCATTTGATTTGATTTCAATGAAAAGAAACTCTTCCTATGATGATTTTTGGCATGCAATTGAACTTGGAAGATCGAAATATGAAATTCATGAAGCCTATAATGAAACAAAAACGTTCATATAATAGTAGAACTCATAAACTATTAATTTAAGTCACAATGTCAATTGTATATTATATTAATATACTTAAAAATACTTAAAATTAGTACACACTACACGATAAAAAAAAAGTAGCACTTGCATACAGATTCTACAGATTTTTACCTTGGTCAAAATTGGAAGCCTTGCCAATAGAAAAGAAGACCCCGTATCCTCTATGACGTGACGAATTTTTGATCGAGATTTTAACATTACATAGGCCTGTCATGCGGTAACTTATAGATATAGTAAATTTTGGTTTAATTAAGTTATTTAAATTATATATATACTGTATAATATCTGAGTAATCTAATTTTATTTATTTCTTTATTGAAAATGATTTGAAACTACATTGATGAATTTGCTTATTATATAGATGAAATATACTTACCATTAAGCAGGTGATAACTAGGAATAATTATTAATTTAAAAAAAAAATTAGCCTAAAAAATCAAAAAAATCAAAAATCAAAAAATCAATGATTTTTTGATTTCTTTGATTTTTTAGGCACAAATTGCCTTTATATTATTATTTTGATATAATTAGTAAATAATCCTAATTATTTCTATATATTAGATGATAGTTTTGTTTATTGCGACATTATTTAGATCTTACTACTTGTCTTTCTTATAAAAAAAAAATGCAAATTTATATTTAGGCTCAGAAAAATTAAAGTGAAAGTGAAGAAAATATATTTTTCGGAAGACTTTTAACTCCGGTCAAAATTTGGGTTAGAGAGAGAGAGAGAGAGAGAGAGAGAGAGAGAGAGAGAGAGAGAGAGAGAGAGAGAGAGAGAGAGAGAGAGAGAGAGAGAGAGAGAGAGAGAGAGAGAGAGAGAGAGAGAGAGAGAGAGAGAGAAAAGAGAAGAAGAGAGAGAGAGAGAGAGAGAGAGAGAGAGAGAGAGAGAGAGAGAGAGAGAGAGAGAGAGAGAAAGAGGAGAAAGCATTTGAGAGAGAGAGAGAGAGAGAGAGAGAGAGAGAGAGAGAGAGAGAGAGAGAGAGGGAGAGAGATTCTTTAAAATTAAAAGTTACACCTTTAACAATAATTTGGGAATTGAGATACTGTAAAAAATAAAAATAAAAAATAAGGAATTTTAATAGTATAAAAATTTTAAGAAATGGCTTCAACTAATTATTATGCTACCTTAGCACAGTCATGATACTGCGGCTTTTAATCATCAGTGAGCAGGTCCTACCTTGAATGGTAAATAAAAGAGTTGTTTTTGTTAAACAGGCGAAGAAACAAATAGTCTAGTTTTTGCTAGTTGGACTTAGATTTAAAATAACATTTAAATTCAATAATAAAAAATTTTTACTAATAGACCTATTATTAAATTTTAAATTAATTAGAAAAGCTTAGGTAATAAGAATTTATATTGGTTAGTTAAAAACGTGGTTTCAGAAACTCGGAAGCGTGATCCCAACAACGGACATGCGGAGGCCTTAAAGAGTGAAGCGAAGAACAGGGCGAAGAGGCCGACCAGCGCGGGAAGTCGGATAAGGAAGAGAAGAACTGGAAGGTGGAGAGGCAGGAGTCGTCGTTGACGAACGAGGAGGAAGGGAAGGAGTCGGGGGAGAAGTTACAGGCGGAGTAGGGGTGGGCAAAGTAGCGGGAGGAGCAATAGGTAACAACGGAGTAGAGCAAGAAGGAACAGGAAGGATGGGCGTGGGTGGTGGGACCATGTAAAGAAGCGGGATCAGCATCCAGGAAAGCTGGCTTGATCCTATCAATAGAAATGTTCTCTACTTTGAATCCTTTCTGAAGGGAGAAAAACGCGATAACATTTCAACACACGGAAAGGACAGTCGTATCGGGCCTGAAATGGTTACGTCATGTGATCATGTGATTCAAAACAATGTGAACAGGAATCAAGTCTGGAAGAAATGTAAGTAGCAGTGAGTAGTCTGACGAGAGAGGGAAGGCTTCAAGTCAGCACACTGGCGAAGACGGGCGAAGGTGTGATCGAAATAGTGGGAGAAGGGAGGAGGAATTCTGGGATGCGGATAGAGGCACCCATACACCAGTTCAGCAGGATGGGCACGCAGGTCACACTCTTTTATATGAAGTCGATGCCAAGGAGGACCCAACGGGAAAAGAGTTTCGGGCCAATTTTCTGGGTTACCGTGCGCCAGCAAGGAAGCTTTAAGCTGACGGTGTGGAATCTCTCTGTAGTACCCCTGGGCCTACATTTGGGTATACAGGAGCGAAGGCTTTTGAAACCGATAAGAACCATGAAGTCTCCATAAATACAGTTCAAATAGTCGGCCTTAATCTGTTGAGACAAATGGAAGAGATGCAACACAACAATCAGTTGAACAGAAAAGCCTGAGCGATGGTTTCTAGCTGGAAGTGTATTACAAAGGAGATAAAAGCTCGACCCAACGGGTGTGGCGGTCGATGGGTAAAGGATGTGGTTAGCGCTATTGGAAGGAGGTAGAGACAGCTAAGTCTATGTTAACTTGGTCAGGCGTTGACTTGGAGGAAGAAATTGCTCAACAGGAGCGTTGAGTATTGCCTTTAGTTTCGAACTTTGTAACTGAGGCACTGTTTATCCAAAGCTTAACTTTGTCCTGTGAATAGGATGGCTGACCAAAATTAACACCCAACTATGGCGAGGGGTAACACCTAGATGCTTGAAATTGTGAATGATGTTAAAAGACATAGCGACGCATGGGAGTTGGTACAACAGGGCAGGGCAAACGAGAAGATATCACAGAAGTGGAAAGGTAAACAAAGACTTCACTCTGGATGTCGAAGGTGGAGTTAGCTGGTAACGTAAATTCTTCCAGCTGCTGTAGGCGGGATATCTCTTTGTAGTTAAGAGAGAGGTATAGCATTGATACGAGAAAGGGAATCAGCAGAGATGTTCTCAGGACCCCTGACGTGGCGAATATCGGTAGTGAATTGAGCGATAAATTCAAGGTGACGGGCTTCACGAGGGAACTGCTTAACTGTAGAGGCAGCGATGGCATGAGTGATAGGCTGGTGATCAGTTAGAACATGAACTTCTCGACCTTCGATGAAATAACGATGACGATGACGGGAGTAAATGGCTGAAAATCTCTTCCATCTGTACCGTACCTCAGCAGACTGAAGCTCTTGGAAAAGAACGCCAAAGAACGCCATTTATCTTCTAAAAGCTGCTGCAGAACAGCACCCACTGCATAATCCGAGTCGTCGTTATGGATTTGAGTCGGTGCAGTGGTAGAGAAGAAAACGAGGAGAACGAAAGAAGCCAGAGCTTCTTTGATGGAGGTAAAGGGGTGGCGGGCCCCATCGGTCCAGTCGACGGTAACAGAGACCGAGGAACCATTTCTAGGAAGTTTGAGAAAAGAGTTGAGGGGCGGAGAATGTCTGCCACCGAAGGGATGAACCTATGGTAAAGGTTTACCATGAACAAAAAATACCCGGAGTTGTCGCAGAAAAATGGAGATTGATGAGCAGTGACAGATCGTTGATGATTATGAGATGATGATATTGATCTTGATGATGTGAAAACTTCGTAGGCATGGGAAGGAACGGATGACAGAAACATGGTCATCGAGGGGACGGACGCCCTCGGAAGAGATAGTGTGGCCAATGAAGGTTAGTGAAGAGACACTGAACACACATTTCAATGTATTGACACGTATGCATATTCACTAACCTTGTGAACACTTGGAGATAGAAGGTGCTCTTCCGGAGGAACTAGGCGATGAGCAGGTTATCGATGTAGGCGAATACGAAGGGCAAGCCGCGGGGGATGGAATCGATGAAACGTTGGAACGATGGCGCATCGTTCCGAAGACCGATAGGGGTACGTAGAAATTCAAAAAGTTCAAAAGGGGTTATTACAGCAGTTTTGTGAACGTTAGCAGTGTGGACTGTAATGTGATAGAAGGCTTTCACAAGATCAATTTTAGAAAAAATGTTACTTCCAGACAGTTGTGGTGAAATGCCAGCAGGGACAGGGTATCTATGGAGTAGCGTTAGGCATCATATTAACTAATTGGAGATAGTCACCGTTGGTTGGTACAAGGTGAAGAGAGAGGGAGAGCGTAGTGGACTCGGACTTGGAAGGACGTATGATGCCTTGTTGAAGCAGAATGTTAAACTCAAGCTTAGCAGCTTGAAGTTTGTCAGGTGCAAGACAACGAGCGTAGGATAAAGAAGGTCTCTCATTCGTCTCGATGTGATAGACAACGTTGTGTTTAACCTCCGGGAAGGTCGAGATGGGAGTGACAAGATCGGAAAAGTCGGAAGACAGAAGGGATTCGAAAGGGTTGTTACCAGAATGAAGATGGATACCATTAATGGAAGAAGTGGCACAAATACAGGAAGAAGAGAACTGAGTCTCATAATCAATTAAGCGGTTATAGTGTAAGTCAACAAGGATATTGAAATGCAAAAGGAAATCGGCACCAATAATAGGAAGAGTAAAGTCGGCGATGATAAAATTCCAAATGAAGTCACGGCGAAAAGAGAGAGTAAGATATAGTTGTTTGAAGCCGCATGTGTGAATGATGGAACCGTTAGCGGCTTGCCAGGAGCCAAAGGTTCTGCAGCAGCACGATT
Organism: Trachelipus rathkii; assembly: GCA_015478945.1. Taxonomy (NCBI): domain Eukaryota; kingdom Metazoa; phylum Arthropoda; class Malacostraca; order Isopoda; family Trachelipodidae; genus Trachelipus; species Trachelipus rathkii. The sequence goes on from JABUQX010087245.1 coordinate 15,039, forward strand.
CTTCTGCAAAAAAGAACTAGATAAAACATAGAAGGAAGATCCGGTATCAACGAGATAGACAAGGTGGTTGAAGGATCGTAAACACCATAAAGGAGATTGGAGCTGAGTTGACCACGCAGAGCGGCTTAACTACGTGGCAGTGGAATTTAAGGAATAAGCACAGGGTTTAATGCAATTGCGGGTTCGGTCACCCCATCGCTGATGGTTAAAACATACTCCTTGTTGGTTGTGCGTAGGAGGTGGCGGAAAAAGGTTGCGACGAATAGCTGGGGGTGAGGTGGAGGTGTCGGTTGCGCAGCAGATTGCGAGAGGGAATTGTGACTCGACGAATAGAATCGACGATGTCTTGTGGAGGGAAGCGCTAGGATCTGTGAGAGAAAGATAGGAAGAAAGCGAAGTGTAAGAACGTGTAATTAAGCATTGGGCGAGCTTCAAGAGGTGGCAAAAATTCTATTTATTGATCGAGATCTTGTGTTAATTTTCTCAATGACGTAATAACGTGCTTCAAAGCAAACAGCCGGTATGGCAGAAGAAGAGTTTGATTACTAGTGCTAAATCCCCTTCCGCTGCGGTTAGTGATTAGCTGAACCCTATGACATAGCGGCAAAATTGATTACATAAGAGGCAACGGGTTTTATCCTTTGAGCCACAAGAGGCTTTGCTTGCCTTAACAATACGGTCTGCATATGCAGCAAGTTCGTGCAAAGTATTATTAAGATCTCGACAGGTTGGCGAGCCTTGGAACTGGAGTTCGGCTGGGGAACTTCTGGACGGATTACAACTGTATTACAAATTGTTTTTGCAGTGCCCCCCGAACTGGAGGACCTTCAAGTAAACCCAACATATCGGACAGCAAAGTAGACTTTCATTTTTAAGTAATTATTTTATTTTACCTGAGTCGAAAATGTCCTAATCTATATATATTCACTTTGTGAGTTCTTTATAGAACTGGTGTGCTAGAATGCATGAGTATGCACGTCTCTCAGACGGTTGAAGGGACCTTGACAGACAATAACAACTTAATCAGGCTCGAAGTGGTTTTCTAGTGGTTAGCCCTCCAATTGTCAACTCAAAGAGGAAGAGGTCAGTCTAAGGCCATCTTTCAATAAACTTACCATTGAAATTTAAGATGCATTTTTGGAAGTCTGAGAAGGAGCCGAAGTCATACTTAAATTTGAAGGAGTATCATCCAATTCGTAGAGACCAGCGTTTAGCAAAAGTGATTAAGTAAAAAATAATAGTTAAGGATATTAAAATGCGCGTACTAGGGAACCACCTGGGGGATATAATTATCTGCCTAAGCTACTACAAAACTTAAAAATGCCCCTTAAAATGAAGACAGGTAATACAATGCTTTAGATAAAACAAAAGGCCAGTAGTGAAACTAAGTTGAACTTAGTGGGTGGGAGAAACCAAGGCCTCCATAGCGCGTTGTTTTTAAGAAACAAGCCCCAATAAAGATACTAAAGAATAAAAAATCAGTGAGTGACAAAAATAGCCAGCTGGCGTCGAGCGTAGAATTGCTCGTTGAAGGCTTGAGGAGTAAGTAACTGACGGCTGTAAAAGTCGCATCCTGTGAAGGCCCTGGAGGGCAAGATAGCGGGCTTGAGAACAGGCCGTTCGAATGAAGTTCGAGCGCGTCACCCAACGAATGGGTTCATCCAAAAGGTTGTGATGTTCACATAGATGTTTTTTTTATGAACACAATGGGATAAGCCTTGCACGAAAGGGTTTTTCAAATTTTAACTCTTCAAGTTCAGTAAAGTTTTATTTTATAGAGTTAGAGAGTGGGAGTGGAATAAGAAGGCCTAAGAGAGAAGAAACTATTAAAATATGAATAATATATTTGATACGAAATAGTAAATAATAAATATATATAATATCTGGATTTTATATATAAAAAAAAAACAAATGTTTAATTTTAAATAATAGCGAAATATAAAAAATTTTCATGAGGGGGCCGGAGGATTCGAAGGTGGTGTTTAACTTTAAATAATCCAGATTTTTTTGAGTAATACTAGTTATAAATTTATATTACATTTCTCAAACTCTTAAATATTTATCATCATTTTATATAGGAGTAGAGACTCTTCTCAATTAACACTTTATAAATAATAAAAATAAATTGTAAAACACTTAAAATATAAAAAAAACTGGTCCAAAAACTCAACATGGGTGCCAATGATCTTTACTCCGGTTCCAAGAAGTTTACAGCGTTCTTGACAATCTCATCGAATTAATGCAAAAGAGCTTTTTACATTGTCTTATATGAAGACTTGTCATTGATGCTTGATACCAAACAGAACGTTAGGATTCAGCATGGTTTTCTCTGAAGATGGTAAATAATGTGTCGCTGTTTTGTAATTTTCCTATTATTGGCTTAAACTAGGTTTTTAACGTTACATCTCCCTAATAGGCACTACTAAATTTTAACCCTCTATAAAACACGTGGTTTTCAAGAAATTGGCTTTTGTATGTATGATTCTCAGAAATGTTGCTTATCTGCGACAATGCGTAATCGTTTTGCAGATTTGAAATCTATCATATATCTCAAGCATAAGTGTTTCTGTCACCTTTGAAAGTTCCTTACATTTTAATACTGCTATTTAGCACAGCTGTTATGTTGGACGACTAAAGGAATCCTGTCTGATCAACAACAAGAACTTTTCTGAGCTAGGATAGTCTTTAGGTGCCTCTTCAAACGTTAGAAGATCATGCATTAATTACCTAATGCATTCATCGACCTGTCTGGACTTCAACCGTTTGTGTAGATGTTCCGAAGCGTAAGGGAATGACAGCTTCTTATTACTTTACATCCTCTCAAGCATTTATAATAGCTAATTTCAGCCGAGTCTGAACATCCCTGCGTTACAGGATTGAGAGGAACAATTTTGTCTCCAATGTCTAAATGTAATACTATTTCGCTACTGCAAAAAAAATTATGCGATCCGGATAGAGAAAACGTATGATGCGATGCGGTGCGATATCCCGCTAATCAATTACATTGTGCGTCCAAGTGGTGGGTTAGTTAGTTATTCAAAGTAACTCATGTTTGTACTGCCGTATACAATAAATCTATTTAAAAATTGTATTGTAGTGTAGCATGAAACCTTAGCTACAGTTGTTTGCTTTGGTGTACGCTGGCGTAATATATAATATGACTTTTTATGAAATGACAGCCCTAGGGTGTGGTGCATGTTGTTACACTGTTGCATGGGGCATCTATCTGATAAATATTTCCGTTAACATGTGACGCTCTCGATAGGCCCAAGTGGCTCCTAACGGTTTCTTTGTTTTCCTTATCTCTATCGAGGAACACTACGTAGCTTTGATGATAAATATGGTGACTTTCTGATTGGAGTCAACGATATGGATGTGCAAAGCACATGCAGAATATGTTTTAGTGTCTAACGTCGAAAATATCCAGCGGCCGTTATATGTTCATTGTTGTTCACGATCCATGTGAAGTACAACTCATTAATAACTTTATGGCACATGAGCAGCTAATGTAAATTCTTACTTGCACTCAGCGACTATAATTTAATAGAAAAAGAAAATAATCGAAAAAATTTTTCCAGACACCAAACATGGCAAAACACTCCACGGATGGGCGAAACTACGGTTGAATGAAAAATTTCGAATGGATGTTTTACGAATCTAAGTAATTTTTTCGAGCATCTGTTGAAGTCCTTAAAGAGAGCTGGGAATGGTCAAGATATAAAAGTTTTCAAAAAAACTTTAGATCTGTAATTTAAGTCTTCTAAGGCCTCTAAGCAAGTTCGTTATCAGTTTATTTCAAGTAGTTTTCTTTTGTTTTTAAAAAACAAATCTATTTGATATGTTATTTTTTCAAGTTATGTGAAATTCCGTGCAATTTATATTAAGGTTGAAAAAATGTGATGTTTTTTAGAAGGGTTTTCAAGCAAAATTAACGAAACATTTGCAAACATTTTGGGAAGCTCTGTAAATAGAACTCTCTGCTTTCTGATGATTGAAAAATGATATGCCTCTTGAGAGAATCTAATTTAGAAATGAAAAGTTCGTGAATTCATCAGATCATCAGTTTGCTAATCTTTGAAGTTACTCAGTTCCATTGATATTCTATTTTTTTGTGCATAGTTTTGATACATACTTTTTGATCTGGTGCAGTATATTTATAATTCATTAAGGATTCTTTAGCATATTACTTACTCAAAAATCTGAACTGCCAAAAAATTTTCTCTACTCTAAATATGGGCTCAAATATATGTCTTTCCATTTACATGAAGAAGAAAACCGCTACAGAACTGGAGATATTTGTTAAAGGAATTGATGCTTTCCTCATAATGTGAGCTCCGTGCTAGAGCACGAGTAGACACGATATAGGAGCGAGTGTAGGAAGTCGCTCCTGAGATATATATATAATATTATATATATATATAAATAATTATTATTATATAATATATAATATATATATAATATATATATATATATATATATATATAATAATATATATATATATATAGTGTTAATATATGACCGTTTTGAAGCGTTGACACCCTTTTCAATATGAAGGAATAGAGGTATTGGCCTGAAACTTGGAATATAATCTCTATGTATGTGTTAACCTCAAAACAGGGTAAATTTCAAGTCTCTAGGATGTATATTAGAGGCGGGTCACCCCCGAGGTCGCCGTGAGTATGCGCTTACGCCCTTGTTGCGTGTTCTGAGAGCGTGGAGATTAGGCCTAAATCGAAACACCTGGAGGTAAGACAGACCGAAGGTCTTCTGACCGACAGATAAGACCGAAAGGTCCTGTGTTTTTCCGTCTTTGTCTGTATATTATTCATTATTATTCATTATATATTATTTAATTTTATTTATTATTATTATTATTTTTTTTATTATTATATTATTTACCATCTAAGAAGTAATCCCGAAGGGATCACTTCTGAGTTGTTTTTTTTTAAATCCCTTTCTGGCGTGTCCTTCAGCGTCGGGTTCAGCCTCTGCACTGCGTCGCACGCACCGCCAACGCACCCGCCCTTGCTTCCGTCTCCGGCGACCTTGCTGCTGGTTTAGCAGTTGGAGACATGGGTAGTCTCTGTCAACACTTGGTACCCCGCCCCCGTTTTGGAGAGTAAGCGTAAAAACGTCGTCGTAGACGAAGTACGTCCCATAAGGGTCCCGCCCCAATAGGGGTGACCGCACACCAGTTAAAGAAAGTTGAGAGTGTTCGGTAGAAGGGCTGAAATTGTGGGTGAGAGGCATTGCAAGTGTAATTTTAGAGAAGGAATTGGTATAGAATCGTGATGAGTTGTCTCCGGCGCACCGGTGCTTGGAGCACTATGGCGGTGCCGATCTTAATAACCAGTCGTAGTAACAGACAGATTTTGGTGTGCTTATATGTGTTATTGGGGTCTGTAGATTGTCTGAAAAATAATGTTTCAGAAAACAGATCAAGAAAAAAATATTAAATAAAAAAAATAAATAAGATACTATAAATAGAATATTTCTCTATGCTTATATGTTCATATAGTGTACAAATGTTACATACCCTACATCGTAAATCAGTTAATCAAAGGCCAGCGATCCACTCACCCTCGCTGCATCGCGTGATCTAATGAACTAGTTGGATCTATTGAATTCAGTGTCAATATTTTTAACTAAAAATGTATCATGTTCTTACATGTACCCTATAACCATTAAAGTCAAAAACATATCATTGCCTCCTCAGCCTTTCCATGATCTATTTGATCAGGTTGAATCTATTGCATCGTAATATCTTATTAATATCCAGGTTCATATTTGTACAGAAAATGACATTTTTGTACATACCTATAGTCAGGTAAAGTCAGTAAATCAAAAATTAAAGTGAATAACCTCACTGTCCGGTCCGTGATCTATGATCTATTGTCTGTATTGTTGATGTAAGTCAAGTTTTTTATGTACAAGTCTATCATTTTAATAAAGTCAGTAAATCAGAGTAAATCAAATCACCATTCCACCACCCTCCTCCATGATCTATTGACTTATTGATCTATTGATCTATTGATGTCTTTTGATTTATAAGTCAAATTTTTTAACGTTAAACATGTGACACGTTTTACATCCTGAAAATCAAGTAAAATTCAGTAACTCAACATCCCATTATCCTGCAGCCCCGCTGTTTCAATCATGAATCTATTGATCTTTGATTCTATTGTTTCAGGGTCACATTTCGAGTGATCATTTGTGGTTGAATACATGAACATAAACGATCAAGTTCTGCTGGCCAACTGATCAAGGATGGTGCTAACGTAACATAGTTGTCACAATTAATAAGCTACATAAGCATCATCTTGAGACTATGAATATACGACTCGAACGACAGTATCTGACACACGTTTAAAGCATGAATAACTGTTAAGGTTCGCAAAGTTTCAACACTTAACGAACAGTAAAGGTAACTACATAGCAATAGCAAAACTTAACTTATGTCACACTTTGTCAGCATATCATCTAACATAAGAATGTTATTTACATTAACATGTTAGTTTAATAAAATTTACCATAAGCCTTGATTACGATTATCATAGCAGGAGCCAGCGAAAGGTATGGCTAACGTAATAGAGGTCCAATCAATAAAGTGCTAACATTGAGCGAACATAAGCTAAGAAATAATTACAAAACAAACAACAAAATTCAACACGAATATAATCTGTTTAACATAACAAAGTTTCAACTTAACACCGATAAAGTACTAACATTGGCAGTGCTAAACGTTAACTATTTCAATTAACATTCTATTGCAGATTGTTTGGAAAGTCCCCGTGTAATTAGAAACACTATAACATTTAGCAAAATTGTTGCCAAAAACACCAGTGACTGGTGCTGAAAATGTGTCGGAAATGCTAGGGTCAAATCAAAGCACGATGGGAGGGGGAACTGTTGGAACCTTTATAAATTTTCTGCACAACCCTCCATATCAAAGAAAAGGGGGTCACAGAGTTCACCCCTGACAGACAAGATCGAAAGTACTGTTTAGGCGTGCAACGGTTAATGGAGCGGGATCTGCAGCAGCCGCCTTATATAATATTTTGTTATTCACATTCAGATTGTGTTTGAACTGTGTGAAAAGCTTTTTCTTCCCGATTGGCCTGGGATTGGCTGACTGATGATCGGGGAATTTGGGCCTCTGCCACTTTTTTTTAAGGTCCGTTGAGGAAATGAAGTTGAAAGTATCCTCTGTCGCAAAATGGAAAACGAGCCAGTCCGCTTGGTCATACCGCCATCGTGAGCTTGGAGGAGGTGCTAGAGATGATGTAGCTTCCTCTAAAATGATTGGGTTGTGGCCAATCTCGCATAAATGGTCGAAGCGGGACCACTGAAATCGAGCAAAACGAGATATCTATACACGATGAGGTGCCGGTATCCAATCGTTCAGTGTTGAGACAACCCAGCGAAAAGAAGATCAGAAGACCAATGAGAATATTAGCCTTGGCTGAGATTGTGTCGCCCCATAGTGGGTGTATAGCATTGAAAACTCCCAATAGAACCACTGGTGGGGAGCTATTTCAAGAGGTTAGTCATATCAACCCGTATAGTCA